>SMLS01068962.1:0-65322 GCA_004785975.1 Popillia japonica
GCTTCTTAGGACACTAGCCATGTATCCGGAAATCGACGACAAGAATTAACTCAGGCCTTAACTCAGATTGCTCAAAAATTTTTAGGGTATTTTTAAGGATTCCAGATCAATGCATAAACAATAAAATAGCGCTTGGCTAAAGAGGCACATTACCATTTTAGCATCTCAAATACAAATTTTCGCGGCATACACGAAAAGGTGTAATCACAATAGACTCTGAAGTAATCGAGTCGATTACATCATAAATGTTCATGTACTCGTAGATTACTTGATTTTAGGTAAAAGTTCTTTTAAATCCCACCCTACCTAAATTTTGCTAGTTCATGTGATGTAATTAATTGCTAACCAATTCTAATGGCAATATAAACACATTACGTAAATAAAGCTAAATACGACACTATTTTACAATGTATGCTGATTTTGTTCACTGTTGTCTATTGTTATCGCATCTCTCAACTCAGCGCATAGATTTATTATAGGACGCAGTACGATCTATTGTAACCCTCACTAATCTTCTAGTTCCAAGTAGTTTCCAAATTTCCGAAGAAATTTACTATACTCTTGGAGATTATGCTTCTGACATCTGCTAGCCATACGATGAAAACCATAATGGTGCTAATATCTCTTTTGTGGAGGCCCAACAGAGTTTTAGCCCTGATATCCTGTATGAGGTTTTTGTTCGATTTCTCGCCATTAAATTACACCATTACACCTTTCTGCACAAAACCATTGGGAATTTGGTTACCACACACCCGCATCCGCGTAATCTGGTATCTACATCAACGTAACTTACTGTGTTTCTTTGGCAAGCACCTTACTGATGAACTGTTTATCCCTTGTTAACTTGGACTCAATGGTACATATTTATATAACCTTCAGATACATTACATTTCTCAACTAAATTGGGTCAATCTACAACCTTCTGTGCATAAGTCTTGCTTATCTTTAATAGTAAGAAATACGTCACCTTTAACATAGTTGATATAACATTATGATGCCAGTTGAATAGAGATTATGTATACCAACCTTTCATTTAATGATTTCCATGTTGGTGTTTCTAATTATTTTGTTGAATTCTCCATGATGCCTTTACATTGTAATTTCATTAATTATAATTTACACTATATAAAGCATCAACGTATTGTAAGAAGAAGCTTGCTTCTAATACAAGCTCTTATATGTAGATATTTTTCAAATATAGCTGGCCAAGCTCCTTGATAGACGTCAAATTGTTCCCCTAATTCAACGTGTGTGTGCTATTCAATACAAATGGTTTGCGCTATGAAGACTAGAATGAGGCACCCTAGCTTTCTTAATGTAAGGATTTTGTTGTAGAGGCACAAATTCTTGAAAACAGAGCTGGAAGGACGTAAAAAATATTGCTGTTGCGGTGACGGTTTGATAAAATTAATTGACATCCGTCCATAGAAATAGTTTTGCAATCTTCGCTAGACCAGCAGATGTTGCACTTAAAATAAGCGCACTCAAGTAGTTACTAAAATGTTGAAGACAGTGTTTCCCAAGTTCCGGCACTCAAAATGTTATCCTTTCATACAACTTTATAAGAGAAATCCGCTTCAATTCTCAACTGCCTAATTTGCAAATTGGTTACAAGAACCTGATCTTCTTCATCAGAATCAGCGTCAGTAATGTAATCGTTTCCGCATTTCCGGTAGAAGCAGTATAAGTAGTTATCTCTAGTACCAATTCTTTTCCATTTCATCTAGTAGCTCATACAAATAATATAAAATCTACACTTACTATTAAATGCGTCGTATTCGTTTTTAAAAATATCAACGTCCACTTACCAAAGTAGAAGTAAACTAATACGCCTTCAAACGTGAGAAGTAGTTTGCTAGGTGATAGATGTGTAGTTTGCGCAGCTTATAGTTTTTCACTACTTTATTTATAACCCAATGCAAAGCTTTCCATTATATGTAATATTGTGAGATCTTACTCCCACCGCCTGCCATCTAATTTGGCGTATACACTCTACGTAGAAATAATAAAGATTTCCTAGTCCTACCGTTCTTGACTTTAGCTATGGTACCATTTTTATTAAGGTTAACGTTGAAAAAATAATAGAATATATAAAAAAGTGGTATATAATTATATGTGCTAGCAGTTAGTACCTACCATATAATTTCTGATTTAAACTTAATGTTAAATAGTTGGCATTTACCTTGAAGTGAAGTACTTTGAATTGTGAAAACGGCAATTTGAGGATGAATTTTATTTGAACTACAGAATTAATTTTTATTTACATATTTTTACTCCACTTCATAGTTTACTAAACAATAAATTCTTTAGAGATTTATCTGATTAGGATATGTCCACCTTTAATGTTAACTCTTTTTTTTTGGACGTCGTTAGGGAGCTTATAAAATATCGCTTCCGTACACGCAGAACAAAGTCCTTTCTGTAAAGCAGATCCTCTCCAACTTTCCGAACATGGACAAAGTTGAAAAGGGACCTAAGGAGATCTTCTCGCCAGACATCCAAAAAGATCTACTACTACTCGAGGAGCAAGAGGGTTCCGTTAACTTCAAATTCGGCGTCATCTACATGAAACAGGGCCAAACTACCGACGATGAAATCCTTAGCAACGGTAACGTATTTAAGTAGTTCTTTACCTCGACATAGTTGAAATAGATCTGTTAACATTTGAACCCTTACTCTTTCTGTTTTCTAGAGCAAAAATAAATACTAATAACATAATATATTGGATTTAAAATGTTAATACATATGTATCTGTAAAATTTACACAATGTAAAGTGTGTTTAAATGCTGCAATGCTTCAGTTTAGTGTTGATGCAGTTTGTATCATGACAACACAGAGTGGTTAAATATAGCAGTAATTTTGCCAAATTTTATGCCAGGTTCTCGTCAGGATTAACAAAAAATGAATTGATTATTAGAGACATTGCAAATGTTTCGTCTTTTCTAACAAATATTAGTCTTAAATTTGCTGGCCATTTTATCAACGTCGGAAGCATATCCCAAGCAATCATTTCACAAATGAGGCTTGCCACTCAGGCATCTTGATCGACTAATAAAAACAGAATGTATTTTTATTCTATTTACATAAAACACCGAATTCTACTTCCTCCAAACTGGAGATTAAATATGAGAGAGTTAATAGATCCCAAATTGTGTCAAAATTGTCTAAATTATTTCACAGAAACTGGGAGTCCTACCTTCGACGAGTTTTTAGAATTATTGGGTCAAAAGATTAGGCTCAGAGGATGGAACAACTACAGAGGCGGACTGGATGTGAAAGGTAAGAATTAAAAAATATTTAGTACAAATATCCCACAATACATCTATCCCAAATCTTATGTACATAAGATTTGGGATAGATATTTTTGAATGCTTAACGAATTACTGAACTCAACAAGAGAGCTTCACTAAGAAACACTGCCAAATTCCTTTAAAAGGCAAGATTTCTCCTAAAAGCTATGCTCAACTTTTGTATAATTTTTGTATTATTAACACATCCATATTTATTGTCGGGTCCACATTTTTCACATAATATCTCCAAACACCATCATAATCTAAAAATTCTAACAAATCTCAGATATTTCCTTTACTAAACATATGTACGTGTTACACGCAAGTAAACCAATTTTAAAATGTAGCTGTACACCCATACGTAGGTCGTACTGTCGTTTTGCGTGCCGTTAATCATACATTTCATCTACAGCACGTGCACAAACTGTAAAAACAGCGTGTAATAATGGAATCGAACAAAATACAACGTAGAAATATAGCGTAGCGCGTTACAGATCTTAAAAGCAATAACTGAAAATTGAAAGTCTTGTTCGTTTTTTTTTTTCATGATTAAATTCAATTAGGGGAACACCAGAAATGTTTTTCATGGTCGATAACAATACGAACACAAGATGCAGGAGCGTTAATCTAACTGCTTTATCTTTATGTAGCTACTATCATAAATTGAATCTCTAATTCTCACCGTTGGTAAACCAATCTGTCATCTATGTAAGTAATATATTACAGTGTCATAAAATAAGGACAACGGAGAAGATAAAATTAGAACGTAAAATATATTTTCAACCCCAGCGTTGTTTTTGTTTTTATCACGTTTTCTATATCTGACTTCCTCGCAGTATTGTTAAAATTGAAATATATAATTCACTAGGATCAAATATAGCTTAAAAAATGTAGATGCAGATACAATAATTTAAAAATTTTTTAAATATACTCAGTGACAATACCAGTGTTACATCCAGGAGCAGATTTTTTTGCATCAAAATGACTATATTTAAAGCATGCTATGGTAAGAATACTTTTTGCGAAAAAAAATTTCCTACTAGAAATTCATGTTCATGAGAGATGACTAATATAAAAAAGCTTAGTTATTGCGTGTCCGTCTACAAATGTTAAGTCTAACAAAATGGCTATAGTTCGAAGACGTCAAAGTTATCACCATGTTAATGACTTTGACAGGGGTAGAATTGTTGCCTATCGAGATGCTGGTTTCTCCTACTGCGAAATTCACCGTCGTGTTAATTGTAGGTACTACTATGACGATAATGCGTGTGGACAGAAGAAGTTAGAGGAACATGAAGAAGACCAATAGGTCAACTAACCTTAACACAGAGTGATAAGACCTTCAGATAACTAGTTCTACAAGACCGTTTTCCTAGAAAGGGTCAAATCGCTAAGCAATGGTTTGGAGAAGAAGGTAGACCTGTTACTATGCGTACACTATATCACGGCATTCGAACCTTTGGACCTTCTTCATACCGTCCACGATTAGTGCTTCCTTTGACTGCGGACCTCTGTCGTCAGCGCTTGAACTGATGCAGAAAACGGCAGCATTGGGAAGCAGAATGTCGTCTTCAGCGACGAATCGTGATTCGGTCCACGAATGCACGATGGCCGTAGAAGGGTACGACGCCGGTGTGGAAAGCGACACGATATTGGGTTTGCTCCTGAGAGGCATGTACGCAGGACTATTGGAGTAATGATGCGGTGGCTATTGCTTTTGATAGCCGATCACCACTTCTGTTGATTCGAGGCAGTACGACAGCTGATGTTCTACAAACTGCTTTATTATCGTATCTAGATGGCCGTCCACATCTCCTTTTTCAGCAAGACAATGCACGTCCCCAAATTGCTCCTCGAACTATAGACTTTCTCCAAGAAGCAGGCGTTAATGTTTTGCCATAACCACACCGTTCCTCGGATTTATACCTCATCGAACATGTGTGGGATATCACGGGGAGGAGACTGTTCACTTTACACCATCCTCCACTAACTTTGACGCAGTTAATCAACGAAGTTCAAGTTGCTTGGAACGAGGTGCCACAAGCAGATCATCTCATGTTGTCGATGTTAATAAAATTTCTTGCAACTATAATATTATCGTTTCATTTTTGATGTAAAACTATCATACCGTCAAAAAATCAAGTTAAACAAATGATTCCTTCTGGGTGTAACACTTGTAATGTCACTGAGTATATGTACAATAAGAGTGTTCAAAGATTTTTATATATTTTTCTATGTACCTCGACCAAATACTCGTGATCTATTGTGTTCTACTTATATCAAACCTGCAAAGGATTAATTTTGTATTTTTGCCATTACGGTTACGTGTAGTATGAAACCACTAGGTACTTAGCTTCTTTTCTGGGAAACAAGCTTTTATTCTGTGTACTTGTCATCAATTTTCACATTCGTCGATTCTGCGAAAAGCTACTTTCAGCGACATTGTTCCAAACGTCGATATTTATATTTCATATAAAAAATATGACTAAAGCAAAGACAGTGAAGGCTGACAGCCATCACCCAAATCATTTCCGCCTACCGATAATACCTTTTGAAATTCAATTTTTCAGGCGACATGACTGGAAAATATTCCGTTTATACCGTGTACGAAGGCCACGAGATCATGTTTCACATTTCAACGCTACTACCATACTCCAGAGATAACAAACAGCAGGTGGAAAGGAAACGGCACATCGGCAACGATATTGTGAACATCGTTTTCGTGGACAGCGACGACCCGGATGCCATCTGTAACCAGGATACGCACAGCCTGTTCAATCCTACCTGCATTAAATCGCAATTCACCCGTATCCTTTTTTTTATGGAGCTCGCGTACATTATAACGAGCACTGACAAGAATGCTACGTTCGATTCGAAAATTTTAAATCGAGTTTTCACGGAAAATATGTATGTGACTCGAAGTTTGGGAATAATCTAGAACTGCCAATTTCAGCGATGTATATTCAATTTTTTAAATAAATCAGTTAATTGAAATAGGTATGCCAGATCGTTCTGTTCGTTAGGGCAATTAATCAAACGGAGTTTTGTATATATCCATATATCCAATGGTTACGTTATATAGCAGCAACCAATTCTTACCAACAAAAGTAGCGAACGGCGAGCATGTCAAAAAAATATTAATTTCTAAATTGAAAAATGTTTAAATATCAGTTCTGTGCAAAATTCGTAATAATGTACATATTAATACTAAATTACAAACAGGTTTATTTATCAGGATGCTATTTTAACGTGAAATTAATTTTATTTGCTTTTCGGTCATGTAATTATTAACAAATTAATCCATGTTTGGAAACATCTCTCAGCGTTCTTGCTTTATAATTGGTAATTTATCGGTAACTCATTTTCAAGCTACATGCTGAATTAGATCAAGAAAAGATATAATGTTTGCTTATAACTTCAATGAAAGCTGGCTTATCCGAATTTAGAATTTACATAATCTAGAGGAACAAATCCAGAAAAGTGATATTACCACAATATAGAAAACGATACAGCTTCAGAGATGTGAAATCGGTTGTTCGTCAAAAAGACTCATAATTCCAAATACTTTAAGGTGTTTAATTTATTGAAAATATCGAAAAAAATGTCGACGAAAAAAAATCATCTCAAAGTTGTAGGTTTCCGGTCTGATTTCCTCTTCTAGCAAAATATCCATGTCGTTCTTTTCCTTATAAATATTATTATGATATTATGATATGAATGATTAAAGAAACAAATAAGTAATTTAACAATAATACTTACTTACTTTACTAGTATTGTTTACTACTATCTCCTTAGATAGGTTAAATAATTTAATTAAATTAAAATAATTAATAAAAAAAAACTTCAGTTAATGACGTGCATAGCAAAAAATGAAAAAACCCAGATTATAATCTGAAAAATTTTATTCCTTAAAATTGTACAACACATCACAAACATAGGCAATACATAATCACATTCATTTTGGGGTAACAACGATAAATTTCAAGCTGGAATTACAAAAACACCTTTTAAAATATCAAGTAGTGGAATCAAGAATTCAGCGGCTGGTACCCTAGAAGAGTTGTTGATATGTTTAAAAATTTGACAGGGGAAAAGAAGTCACAACAAAACTTGTGTAAAGAAAACACATCGCAAACAAGCGAATAATAAGTTGAAAGTGCCCAGTTAGAATCTAAATAATCAAAATTAAAGTGTACGGCAATATTCTGCAGTCTTTGCACAAAATTATTCTTACATACCATCACAAAATCGAAGATAAACAATTACCTATGTATTTTCGCTGCCACTTGGTGTCTCATCAAGCTAAATTGAAAACAATTTGCTACACAATTTGTCGAAATCTTGACGCTCTACAACTTCAATTATATCACCAATTCATAGGGCAAGAGTGTCGCTTAATTTATTTAATACGATTAAGTGATTGCCAAAATCAGCTCCCCAGATAACTTCTACAATTTTAATTTCAACTAGCAGAATATACACACATTAACATAATCTAAGGATATCAATGTTTATTTTATTTGCTTGATTTTACTTCCGTAAATATTGTCTTTTGTTGCTTAGTTTGGTTGCTAGGTTACTTATAAACAACTATCTGTCAAAAGTCTCCATTAAACAAGTACAGTTAATGATAAGTCTTAAAATGTTTTGAATTTTAACTTTAGTGTGTTACTACTCCCACCATTTCCGCGTTGTTTCACAAAAATTAGTACCCATTGATAAGTGTAAGCATAAATTGCGTTAAAAGCAAACATGAATGAACAAAATAGACGTCGTCATTTGCATCCTGACGAAATGAATAGGGCAGTTGGAATGGTGGAAGTTGGAGTAAGACAAGTTGACGTAGCGGAGCGGCTAGGTACAACACAGAGCTTAATTAGCCGACTACGGCGACGTTACAGAGATACAGGTAATCCCAGGGAACGACATCTTGGAAGAAGACGCGCCAGCACTGCTATTCAGGACCGGTACATCACTCTTCAGGCTCGCCGACAGAGTTCACTAACTGCTACTGAGTTAAAGTCGCGTCTCCAGGCAGTGCATAACGTGACAGTCCACAGCCAAACCATCAGGCGTCGTTTAAGAGAAGTCAATCTTCACTCCAGACGCCCCCTTAGGGTTCCACCATTAACCAGGGGAAATCGAGGACATCGAGTAAACTGGGCTCGAGAACACTTAAACTGGACTCGAGAACAGTGGTCGACTATACTTTTTTTCTGACGAGTCGCGATTTGGATTAAGACCAGATACTCGCAGATTAAGAGTCTGGCGTGAGCCTGGTAATGCAGCAAGGCTACAGCATGCTCAAGAAGTGCACAGCTACCGAGGTGGTACTGTAATGATATGGGCGGGAATTATGCTGGGTAGAAAAACTGATCTCGTTTTTCTAGATCAATTCTTAAATGCTGTGCAATATATCCAAAATATTCTTGAACCTGTTGTTCAGCCATTTGCAGAAGCGTTGGGCCGATATTTAACCCTTATGTATGACAATGCACTACCGCATGTGGCAAGAGTTGTTACCGATTCGCTCAATGAAGCAAGAATTGAGGTTTTGTCATGGCCAGCTCAATCTCCAGACCTCAATCCCATTGAGCATGCATGGGATATGCTTCAGAGAAGATGCCTGCCACATATGGACGCTATACAAAATCGACGGCAACTGCAAGAACTTCTTTCACAACAGTGGAATCTTCTTCCACAAGAAGACTTGGACAATCTTATTCTGTCTATGCCAAGAGATGTAGGGCGGTTTTAAACTCCAGAGGAGGTCCTACTCTTTATTAATTCCTTAATCTTCAATTTTTTTAATTCAATATAAGATTAATTTTGAATTGTTGTTTAGTTCCATTTTGTAGAATTTCTAATTTCTAATTCATAAATTTTTATTAAAATTGTGTTAAATATTAATTTAAGTTAATTTCACTCATAGCTTGTTTTACATTTAACTTTCAAGACAAAAATGGGTAAAAAGATGCACTAAATTATTTTTTAAGCAAATAAGATATATCCTTAGATTATGTTGATTAGTTGTGCACCAATTGTGTAGTTAATCTTTAATAATAAGTTTATTAACGCATTCACCTTTAAACGTTGATTTTTTGGACCAAACGAGATAATAGGAGCCTCCAATAATTTTTTCTTATGACTCGGTGTTCGAGGAACCTATTGATACCTTTAACATAGAGAAAAATAGAAATTAAAAAACAAAAATTTATCAAGTGGATGCAATAGGCACTCCTTGTATATTAGATGAACTACTCTACTATAATACTATATGATTCAAAATACTTTTTATAAGCGGTGGCTATGGATTAGATATATTTGAAAAACGTATGGCTTAATATCACTTACTTATCTGTCAAATGTGATTAGTTTTAAATGTCAGAATTCTGGTTAGCTTCAATGCTGTATTGTCTTTGGTAGTAAATTATTATATTGAATTAGAAAAATGGTATTCACTGATCAACAAAAAGCATTCATTATTAAGTCATGCTTTCGCAATGGATATATCGAAAATGGTGAATGGAAGTATAGAAGTCAACCATGTTTACAAGAATTTCGTTTGAAATATCCGGACGTAATAATCATTTCGAGGTACTGGAAGTGTTCAACGAAAAAAAGGTAGTGGTAGACCTACAATACGCACTTAAGATGTTGTTGCAGATGTTAGACGACCCTCATTTATCTCTTCGAAGACTGTCTCAGCAAGTCAACAAGTCATATAGCACTTGCCAAAGAATTAATAAGATTGATTTGGGATCATATTCGTACAAAATAAGTTTATACCATGAACTATTGCCTCCAGATTATGAAAGCAGGACAACATATTGCATTTGGATATCAATAGAATGAACGATGACAATTTAGACTTAACATTTTTTACAGATGAAGCATGGTTTCATCTATCTGGATATATAAATTCACAAACAATGAGAATATGGAGTGCTGATAATCCTCATTATTTTAGAAAAATACCACTACATCCTTTAAAAGTAGGTATTTGGGTAGCTATTTTACGAAGGCGCATTATTGGACCTATTTTCTTCGATGAATCGGTAACACCCCAACGATATAGAGATAATATTTTAGAAACATTTATCAATCAGCTCCACGATGATGAATTAACCCGAGGTTATTTCCAACAAGATGGTGCAACAGCTTACACGGCACAAATTACCCTCCATTATTTAAGGCAATTTTACAATTGTTTAATTAGTGCTAAAACAGAAAATTCATATCCACCTCGGTCACCTGATTTAACAACATTAGATTATTTTCTGCTTCCTCATTTAAAAAATACAGTTTATAAATAACCTCTTCACACTATTGAAGAATAGCCTGAGACGCTTACAAGAGCTTTGATAATAGGTATGAAACGTCGACTTAGTCGTTGTGTTCAATCATCATGGTTATAATTTTCAACGGTTCCTTTAATGTATGTATGTTCCTTTTTACTCTAATTTTAAATTGTTCCTTCAACATTTAATAAATAACTTATATACCAAAGGAAGATATACTATTTGCTAATACATTATTTTGACATTTAAAATTAATCACATTTGACAGAGCGGGGGGATCTCAGGAGTTGTCAACTCGATCACTGACCTGACTTCGACTGCTATACTTGCTCGCCCCTGGCAGTCTATGTTAAGCTATACGGTTTTGAAATATACATAATCAGTTGATCACGTAAATACAATTTTTTTAATTTAATATAAGTTCCTACCAAAGATAATACAATATTCAAACTAACCAGAATTTTGACATTTAAAATTAATCACATTTGACAGATAAGTAAATGATATTAAGCTAAGCCATGCGTTTTTCAAATATACGTATTCCATAGCCACCGCTTATAAAAAATATTTTGAATCATATAGTACTAAAGTGAAAACAATATAACTACTAGTGAACGACCGCTTGACAGAAAACTCCTATAGATTTTCTGTGAGGAAGTGGATGGAAGGACTGCTCCCAAGCAGGTCTAGAAATGTACATATCCATAGAAATAAGAATCCCCAGTGATCCCCAGTCCTCCTCCTTCAAATGAAAGACCTAATTTGCCATAGCTTCTCACCACTCAGACAAGTATTATATAAAAAACAGCTATCGTAGATTTATTCTAAACCTATTTTGTCTGTTGGGTGGGATTAAAAATAGAATAGTCGTTCGTCAACAAAACAAGTTGGTAACAGCAGGTGTCCATCTATGTGGTTGTAATAATTCGTGGATTGCACGTCATCCTCGATGTATCAATCTAGCTCTTGGTAATATTTAAGGGTTTCTAAAGAAGGAAAACACATATGTACGTCTCACGTGAGAAAGGAATTAAGTCAGAATACGAGTATCATAATGACCTATTACAAGTATGCTTGCAAAAATATGCTTAAATTTAATTCTTCTGCAGTAATTGTTAAAATATGAATGAATAAAATATGTAATACGTAAGAATGCAATGAAATACTGCTCTAGTGATTAGACCAAAAAAACCGTCTAATTAATTATAACAACTGAAAGAATTTGACCAACTTTATGAAATTATCGGAGCGTACAACAAGAATCAACATACAGTCCAGTCTTTGCAACGAAAAATGAGACGAGATTATTGCCACACGAAGGAACGATTTCTATTCCAGCGCACTCTACCGCCAACAACGCCAGATAATGCTTCGTCCGCAAGCTTGAATTCACAAGCATACAAAAGGGATGCTACAACTGTTACAAAACAACAAAGTCTATCTAACCAGAAAATAATGCTACAATTATAGCATTAAGATAGAACGAAAATAATTGAACACACTTCATTACTCTTAACACACAAATATCTAATTTTGCATTACACTAAAAATATAAGTAGAAAATATCTTAAAAAAATTCGCATTTTCCCCTATAAATTTAGTGATATTTAGTGAGAAAATAGAATAGATTACTGTAGATTTAGTGCCTTATACAGTAAAACCACTTTGGAAAAATATAAATGAAGGAGAAACATTTAAGTAAAAGGAAGTCATTACGGCTTAACACGATAGATGTTTTCTTTTATTGTTATATACAGCGAACACATTTCGAGAGGATACGTTTCAAATTAATTCTTACACCTACGAACATACCTATACTGTCTGCCCACGCACGCAATGCTTTGTTATATATCTTCCTTATTGCTTCCCGGTACGTAAATATTGTGATTATCACGTCGAACCCAATAGCCTAAAATTAAACGAATGATCTTGAAATGTTTGTAATAATGAAAACATGGTGTGTGCGGAAAACGTCGAGGTCAAAGACCTAATCGAAAGTGAACACTGAAACACACCAGTGGAAAATGTTAATGCATTAATTGGAAATAAAGTTTTACAACGGAAACTGCGTCAATTTGCTCTAGAACGGATTAGTGCTGTATAAATTATATATCTCGTCGTAATCGTTTTCCTGGCAATTACAGAAAAAAAGCTACACATAAATCTAATTGCGCAGCTTAACGTACCAGAGTTAAGGAAAGTTAAGCTATGCAATTACGTTTAATTAAAGCAACATTGTTATAATTAAAATACAAAGACGAACATTTGGCTTATTTCTTGTCGTTGTTAATTAACAAATTGCTAATGATCAGCTTATGTTTTAACTTTTTATTAACCATTTTCATTTTAGCAGCACGTTGTTTATTTGTTTCTGGTAGAAAACAAATAACAGAACAAGCAACATCTAATGTCAATGTTGCAATAAATTATTATACATTAACTTAGGAGCACCAGATTAATATTTAGGCTGTGTCCGAATTGCCTAGTATCTATGTATGCGAAGTATACTTGTGACGTCAAGTAAACTTGCCCCACCAACTATACATGCATTCGAAAGTAATTCGGACGCGTTTACTTGATGTATACTTGAAGGTAGATTCTGTTTTGAGCCGGTAGAGGTCTGTTTAAGTCATAGCAAATATAACAGTAATTACTGCGCGAATGTAGTATCATTTACCCGGGTAACAACTGGCAATATTTCAAGTTTCAACGTCTTGAGACAAAAAAATCCCAGTAATTCCCAGAACAGCCGCTTCAAACGAATGAGAATACATCTCGTTTATAAACTAAACCCGTCAAAACAGTGAAAAACTTATTATGACGAAGTTGGTAGAACGACAAGTATACACATTCTAGCATACATTTTCGTTTACTTACTTCAAGTTCACATTTTAGTATACATTCTAGTTCTTCTGCGTCTGGAGAGGCGTGGCTTGGGGCTTGTTGACTAGGTTATAGTACATACTAGATGCAAAAAATGCGAATTCGTACATACCCTTAAAATGCCTCCCTTAAATGTCCTAAACGAAGCTCGATAAATACTCGTGGGTGTAACTATACACAATTTAATGGTGTGCAGTCTTGGTAACAGTAGGGACGATCCAGTCAAAGGATACATAAAATATGAGCTTCGGCCATTCATTTGCTGCGAGAAACGTAGAAAATATGAAAAATTTCGAAAACAGTCTACAGAAATTTTATGTATTCTTATGTATTCATGTGGTTCTTTTTAAACCCTTCACTTCTTTGAAGTAAGACTAACGAAAGGTGCCAGCAATCCTCAAGAGTGGCCTATTGTAGCGGAAGTCTCCAGGCGCCCTTTTGTTTAGAAGCTTTCACTACAGAAGGCAACACTTGCTCACAAAAAAAAATCGGAATACAATTAATAAAATTAACTGTATTCAAGCCCAATATGGAATAAGATGTTTACAAGAAACTTGACTTGCCTAATTTGTGAACAAAGTTCGTATTTATTTAACTTTACTTGAATCCTAATAAAATTACAACTAAAACTCAGATCAATGTTATATGTATATTAGGATATCGTTAGAATTCGAATCTTTAATAGAATTTGGGAGCAAAAAGGAACTGCACCATGTCAGCATAATGCATCCCTGGATAAATTCAAATTAATCTGCGGCGTCCGAAAGTATTGCCTATTTCTTAATCTCGGCTTAGAGCATTTTGTGGACGACTGCAGAAATTGAATTGAATTCGAACAATTTGCTCCTAAGCACGAGAAACTTTCGGTGCACTTCCTGTATTATAAAATATAGAACGATTTAAAGTAAATACGAAAATGTGCTGGAGTACGAACATCCTTTAAACTCTTACAATTAGGAAAGTTGGCGTGTAATACGGTGATCTGAATGTACATATGAATAATGAAAAATGTGGCTCTATTATTGGTTGAATTATGAAAATATAATTGTTAACCAATAATTGAAATAGTAACATAATATGATAAACACTAGCTTCATCGTGCAAATTAACCATTTTCTAAAATTTGTTTTTGCGAGAAACCCCATTATCTCTTTGATATTGTCTTTTTACGGAACTGGGCTGGTGATTGAGTAAAATATTTAAATTATTACAAGAAAAAGAAAAGATACATAATGTCTGAAATATGTCAAAACAGAGAAAGTACAAAACAAACTAGTACAAAAACGTAGAAAATCCCTTACAGAATAACAATTAATTTGTAGGAGATTGCTTAGCTTTATTTTTAAATATATTATAATTTTGGGAGTTTTTAACATCACCCGGTAGTTTATTATAAAATTTACAACCGTTGTAATAAGTATGTACCTACCTCTTTGAAATGCGGCAGTCTTATGAGATGCGGGCAATAAATAATTAGCTGTACGAGTGTCGTAATTGTGACTAATGTTGTACTGTGAGAATTCAGTCTTCTACTTATATATACAAAGCAAATAGTATCATGAATGTATAAATCATATGCTGTTAGTACGGAGCTGTTTCGAAAGATCTCTCGACATGAATGCCTGGGTCCTAAATTAAAAAATTGTTCTAATTACTCCTTTTTTGCATTACTGTTACTCTTTGATAATCTGAACTACAACCCCAGTGTATTATTCCATATCGCATACACGATACAAAGTTGGAATGATAAAAGGTTAATAATGTTTCAGTACTGCATGTTTTCTTTAATTGTTTTAAAACATAGCAAACTTTCGATAATTTTAAACATATACTATCTACATGGGAACACCACCTCAGACGTTCATCAATCAAAATTCCTAAAACTGTAACAGACCTTTCTAACTTACAACTATTACCGTCAATGTATAGCTCAGCTAAGGGTCTAATTCTATTATAAAAATAAACAAATTTTGTTTTGTCATCATTTACAACTAACTTATTGTTAGACATTCAATTATTGATGTCACCGATTACAGTTGTAGTTTTAATTGTTAATTCCTCCAAGTTAGAGGCACTTATAACTACATTTATGTTGCCAGCATACCGGATAGCAGCATTTGTTGAAGTTAGGTTGCGTGGCAAATCATTAATGCAAATTAGAAATAAGGTGGGCCCCAAAATAGAACCCTGGGGAACGCCGATACTAACACCTTTGTATTGTGATTAATTGTTAGTTGGTACAACACGTTCTTGTCTATTTGCAAGATATGATGTAAACCATTGCAAAGGTATAGCCTTTATTCCATAGTATTGTAATTTCTCTAGCAAAATATCATGATATTTTGCTATGGTTGCAATGGTTTATTGACATTTGACATGGTTAACCATGTCAAATGCCTTAGACAAGTCTACAAACAATCCTAGTGGACACTCATTATTATTCAAATTGCTGTAAATTCCGTTGAGAAAATTAAAAAATGCAGAATCGGTGCATTTATTGGATCAAAACCCATGTAGGTTTGAGTCTAATATATCAAAGGCTGAGAGATAATTATTTAGTTTTTTATTCATTGCAATTTCATAAATTTTAGCAAACACACTTTGTAAACTAATAGGGCGATAATTTTTAAGATCATTGTGATCACCTCTTTTAAATAACGGTTTTACAACAGAGAATTTCAATTTAGATTGGAAGATACCTTTCAAGAAAGAACTATTAATTAGGTAAGTTATAACAGGAACAATAAAAGATGTAGAGTGTTTAAGAATAAAGGATGTAACATTATCAGACATTAAAATTGTTAGAACGAAAATTATCGCAAACCAAATTATGTGGCAACGAGACAAAAAAATCATTAAATTTGTTACAAAGAGTATTCATATTTGCTGTATTATCAGGCAATGTAGCGGTGTTAGTTACTTTAGAGTAATGTGTTGCAATGCATTACAGACCAAGCTGCTTTGTTTGAAATTGTACTGGGTAAATAATCATTATTGTCTCGTCGTTTGGTCTGTAAAAAAGCCTTACAAAATATTTCAAATTTGTTAAAATCATTAGTAAATACAGGATATTTAGAACTAATATCTTTTAAGAACAACAAGTGATTCTTCATTTCATAAATATCCGGAGTGATCCAGGCAGAATTTCGAGGTCTATTTAGCATACAGATTTTACTCGAGGAAAACAAATTGAATGGTAGTAAGTAAAAATTTCTAAAAATTTTATGAAGGCCGTATCTGGGCTTTCACATTCATTAACTGGAAACCAAGTTTCAGATTTAAGCAAAGTATTTATCTAATGAATTTGCACAAAACTTATGTTTATGCACAAAGTCACATTTTTCATTAAACGGTGACAATAATACTTCCAAATTCAATGTAAAATGATCGGACAGATTATTTTCCGCACATGAAACTTTGTAGATATTTTCGGAAGAATTTACAAAGAAGTTATCTAAACAAGTAGCAGAATCATTCACTTGACTTGTAGGTATGTACGTTAATAGTCCAATGCAAATTGAAGGTTTTGCATAAATCTTTTAATTGTTGCCACCTCCAATTATTATTAGCTTATCAACGCTTTGAATGACATCCAGCAAGGCACTAAAGTTTTCCATAAATAACTGGAAGTTCGATTAAATACGCCATTATTTTATTTTCTACTAACGCAGAAGCATTTCTCTTTTTCCCATTGTTGCGTAGTGATTCCGATTTTCTATAGTAAATATCGCAGTAAACATTTTAATCGAGCTGTCATTTTAGACGCATTTCTTTACAATCTGCTCACACTGATAAATTACGACGTATTATTGCTTCGGTTTAATTCAAAAAGGGTTGATGCGTTGAGGAATGAACCAGCTGAAATAAATAAAGCAACGGTTCGCGGAATATACCATTTTCCGATAGTTATTTTAGGTCTCATTAGCTTTTGAATTTTGCAAGTAATGAATGAGGGTAGAAACTGTGCCAAGTGGATGCGGCACTCGAATTAACAAAGCGGTGAAGTAAGCAATTATTTTAGTTATCGAATATTTGAAAGTTTAATAAGTTTGCATGCACTCTTTCCAATTAGTTTTTTTTATGCTTTATATTATTTTACACTGCATGTAATTCTGTTATTTCGTTTGATCATCTACTCATGAAGTGAGATGTAGTGGATATAAATTCCGCTTTTTGATGATATTCTTATAAGAGAAGTGTAGTATATATGTACATACATACATACATACATGTATGTGTATTTAATTGCAGTAATGTTTAAGTTAATCTTAGTATGCCTTTTTAAAATCTGTGAACCTAACCTTTCGTTAAAGCGTAAAGAAACGTTATAACGGGCGACTATAAATGTTTGTAACACTTCTGTAATTTTATGTTAGCACACCTGATTTTTAAATTTAAATTTGTCAAAGTAAAAGTCATACGAATAAAACCACTCAATTTCATTTTAACAATGGTATTTACTATTGAGCAAAACACATATATTGTAATGGCTTATTTTCGAAGCGGCTTACAAAATGATGACGGAAATTGGATATATTCGCTGCAATAAACTTTTGAGCAATTTCTTGCAATGTATCCATACCGTAGCTTTACTATACACACTACGAGGATTGTTGAAAGGTTTTTGAAAACCGGTAATGTGGCTAAAGGTAAATCTACTGGCCGTCCCACTGTTGCTACACCTGATGTTTTGAATAATGTTAATGAACGCGTTGTAGAAAATCCTCATATTTCAGTATGTCGTTTATCTCAACAAATAGGTAAAGGTCCATTATCAATTATTATTATTTCCATTTAACCTTTCTTGCGTCCTTTCCAGAACTCTCCCATGAATCCACTTGTAAGATCCTAAAAAAGCATTTACATTTACATCCGTATAAATTTGCAATGGTTCAGCAACTTCACCCACCTGATTTCGTATTACGAACACAGTTTTGTTACTGGTATAATAACAATCTGCATAATAATATTGACCAGCAAAATATCACTTTTTATTTGGATGAGACTTGGTTTCATCTGTCTGGTTATGTAAATTCCCAGAACTTCAGAACTTGGTCGCCAGCGCGGCATTCGTTTTCTGGGCGTCTTTATGTGAGAATACATTAGTTTACTTCAATAGACACACACATTAAACTTTTATTGCTCTTTGTCAGTACAATAATTAAAACCTCAAATAGATTCTCAACTAATGTGTAGGCAATTTTTCGCTGAAGTTATATGTAGTTATTATTGCTAAGGTATAGACAATTTCTCACCACCACCACCACACAGCCTATGTAGTAACCATAACTAGAGCGACATGAATTATAAAAGAGCATATACAATAAGAAAAATATAACGTAGAGTTCTAATAACACCATCTTTAAAATTTTCGCCATTTCTTCGATAAAAACCTTCAGTAGTAAAGCAGTGCCGTTTACGAAATGATTGTCAATCTGTACACTACATACTTATTTCGGTAAATATGACCATCCTACTACCAAATACATCTGGTTCTTGCTAGGGGGTTATTTTCAACAATTAACAAGAGCATTTTATCGATTTTTTTATAAATCGTCATTTCCACCGTTGCCAAATTCAATTGGCACAAGAATTCTGAGTATTCTAAGGAGATGGTGGAAAGAATAATTGCACCAGTGTATTCTTGAGGTAAGTGACAATTGGGTGTGAGTTTAGTCTCGAGAAGTACTTAATCTATTTCGTCACAACCTGCTACACAGAAAGATAGACTACTCAATTATTGCAAAGCTAATTTTAGAGTTGAATAATTTCCTGGTTGGAAATCGACCAACAAACTTCTGACTGGCGTCCTTTAGAGAAATTGAAAACATTATTGCAGATTATCCTTATTTTTCAGATTCAATATTGAAATACAGTGAAATCTCTCGCTCCTTTGTACAAAGAATTCCCTTGTATGGACAAAAATACATGTACAGAGCATATTTGACACATATTTTAATCTCTCTCCAACGGACACTCCATTGAACGGACATGGATATGCATATAATACAACAGACGGACAACAACTCGCAGTGAGCTTCAGAGCGGTAGTTGAGTTTAATGCGTTGTACTGTTTGGGATCTGTTCTTCTGTTGTATGTACTTACCAAATTTGATAAGGGAATCTTATAACCGCAAAAAAATGCTGAGTATTTTCTATACTTGACCTGTCAAAACTACCTGTCAAAACCTGTCAACGTTAAGCCTGCGAAAGCAACACTGATACCCTTTACGAAAAGAAGAAAGTTAGATGGCCTAAAACCACCGACACTTCATAACGAACCAGTACAATTCAGTCAGGAAACACAGTTTTCAGGATTGGTGCTTGTTAACAGAATCGGAAATCGGAATCTTTAAAGATGAACCTATCTGCAGATTATGCAATGAGGAAGAGGAAACAGCCTACCACATTGTATTTGAATGCGCTGCATTGGTACAACGGAGACAGTCGCTTTTGGAACAAACTAACCAACCAACAGGTCTACCGGAAAGAGATTTACCATACAGGCTATTAAACCTAGTAAAGGGGACAAACCTGTTTTTGTAAAGAAATTCACTAGGTACGGAATAATACAATAGGCCTTAGGCCGCGGTGTTAAGGGGATGACGTGAAACCTGATCCGTACCCAGTCTGCAAATCAAATCAAATCAACTCAACTGAACTGAAAAGGCATTTTCTGTCTTCAGGTGATAGCCGCATAGATGAAATGACACTAAAATGGTTTTCTGCTGCACGAAATAAAAATGTTCGTGTTTCTGGTACGATGGTTAGAGAAAAGGCTAGTTGAAAGTTTGGGTGTCCAAGACTTCAAAGCTTCCTGCGGTTGTCTTGAGAAATTTAGGAAACGTCATGCAATTACCTACTTAGCATTCTTGGAGATGCTGCCGATGTGAAACATTCTTAATAAGTTGCCTACAATAATGGCAAGTTGCAACGCAGGCTGCACGGAGGCAATAATGACAAATTGGCTTCCAGAATTTGACAGGAAAATGAGCATTCAGTAAAAGAAGATCTTGCTTTTTTTAGATAATCCTGCATTCATCCGAAAAATATGCGGCTTGAAAACATAAAGATTGCCTATCTCCCTCCGAATAGGACGTTTGTCTGCCAGCCTTCGGATCAAGGCATAATAAGAAATTTGATTTTTTTTTATAGACCTAAATGATTTTGAATACAATTGTTAATCGGATTGATGATGCGGGATCTGTTAGTGCTTTAACAAAAACTGTTAATGGACTAGATGCAATTTATTCCTTAAATACCATTTGGAGTAGAACACTCGAAACGATAACAAAACTGTTTCCGAAAATCTAGATTTGCCTTAGAAGTACTCATACATACTGAGAATGACGAATTTATTGAAGAAGACGATTTACCTCTCTCACAACTTGCAATAATGTCAAAATTACTCCAAAGATGCAATTCTGATGCTAGACCTGAAAACCTCATTATTCTTGACAAAAACGTGTGTCAAGAATTTTTTTTTTCTGGTCTTATCTGTTTCTTTTATACGAGCCTATTGTAACAAATGAAGTGCATTAGAACAACTTCTTTGGTCTCTCTTGAAACCACAAAAATTTTGTCACAGTCGCGGTCCGCCCAAGGGAGGTTTCGCTGTAGTTATCTTTAAATGCTATGACGTTTCCTGTTCTATAAATTGGAAATCAATTTCATTCAGTCAACTATCACTTTATTTTCCCGAAATTGCAGAACTCCGGAAAGTAGTAGTAGTCAGATTGCTCTTTTTATAACAACTCTACAATTTACTTTAAAATATTTCTATCAGTGCAGACACAAATTGTTTGCGACAGATAAATTACTTCAGATTAAGCACACTCGCTTTCAAATCCATCATCCTCAGACGAAATGTGTCTAGACTTACTACCATAACTTGGGTTAAACTCTATAGTGCCACGCTATCAATTTTATCCTTAAAGGGACGGACGTTTTTTAAACTCGCCTATTTTCTTTTCGCATCCCCTTTTTACGCAATTTCCTCATTCACTCAACCGACACTTCCGATAGTAAAAAGTTACCCTTACTCTGATATACGAGTTGGTGAATTTAGATTCCGAGATAGCTTGCAAATTAGCGTCGTTTATAGCCAAATTGTTTTTACGGAAGAATTTGTATGTGCTCATATTTGAAAGTTTCCTTCACTTTTCTCTTCAGTATAACGTTTTATATATTAAGTTTAAGGATCGCTTTCGTAGCAATATGAAATAAATGAAATGGAAATAGGGTTGATAGAACCGTTATCATAAGACATAGTACATAAATTGTTCCGATAACATGTTATGGAAGCGATGACTTCCCTTTTAAATAAAATGTATCATATTTTAAACAACTTCTATCTTGATATATTTCTGAATATACCTAAAGTTTTATATATTGCGCAAGAGGTCTGCGTATTGACTGCCTCAATCGAATGGATTGAAGCTCAAGTAAGAGTTCGTCTAATTAAACTTGATAGTGATAAAAGAATTATTAGTTTATTGAATATATTTATTTATATAATATTCCCAATGATATAGATATTATTTTGCATTTCTTAAACTACAAAGAGCGACCCCAATATATATGTATATAATATATTCCTTAACTAAGTGGCAATTCAGATGTTTTCGCAGTAGTAAGCGTGGATTCGCACAATAGATACCGTTTATCGATCTGTGCTGAAGAAGCGGTACCATTATTCGGTCCAAGTCTACCCTGTCCACCGGTCTTTGACAACCCGCAGCTGTTCAGGGACTTTTTGCTGGTTAAACTTATCAACGGTGAGAAGGCCACCTTCGAAACACCGACCTTTGCCAGGAAACGGGAACGGACACTGGATATGCTCATCAAAGATCTCTACGCCGAGCACATGACTGACGCACGACTGGTAAGTCCTTTCCAGTTGAATATACACTAAAATAGAATTTGGCGCTCTTAGATTAGGCCGTTTTTGAATGACATCTATTATACGGTACATTTGAATTGATTATTATAATTTTGTCATACACAACATAGAATTCTTTAACTCAGAATTGATAGTTTTGTTGAAATGACTACAATATAGATGTTCTATATGTGTAACGATTTGTAATGGAAGTGTCCCATGTTTTGGTAAAGATTTTACTTCTGTACCTACTTAACATTTTCAAATATCCTTAGTGTGCAGTGAGCTGGTAAGTTTGAAGATATAATATAGATCACTTACTCTACAGGGCATCGAGAACCAAAGGTGTATATACATTGACTTATAGCGCAAGTGGTTTAACTTTCTTGTTGCAAATGATTTTTTTAATATCATTAGGATCAGTAAAGGAACTATAATCAGTTACTTACAGTATCTGACAATATTATCAAAAAAAAAACCAACGAATATAAGGATATTTTGCCGAACAAAATTTAATTTCTTATGAAATATTGAAGACATGATCATTCAGAGTTTTCTGTACTGGTTATAAACCATTCACCTGAAAGCTGAAAAAAGTTTCCAAAACGGATGATGTAACATTATATTAATATAATGTTACATATAATGTAATATTTGCAACTATGTATATCTATCACCTGCCGGGTAAATACGCAAAACCATTCTGCTATCAAACACACATTCGAAATCCTTTAAATCTTACAAATGCATGTGAATCAGTTGGAAAAAGCCATCTGTAAGCAGGAACAACTAAGTGTTTCGTTGGCAGATAACAGAATACATCCACAGCTCATCCACATACCTACATCTGTGAATTTAAAAGGATTTCGAATGTGTGCACTGAAAACGTAGTGGTTCTGCGTATTCATCAGGGAAGTAAATGCACACACATTCAGTTTCTAGGTCAAGCGCAAATAATTTATTGATAAAATTTTAAGTTTAATGGTGGATATATAGAATACTGGTCTAAACAACTTTTTCCCTATTATGAGGGTTTCCGCGTGTTATGGTTTTTAGAATATATAAAGTACAAATAAATGCACAAAATATACAATATCAAACTTGACGTTTCGTTGTAAGTGGCTTCTTCAGGATCAAGGGCTGTCTGGGGGATCCAGATGGTCACGCTAACTCGATGTGACGCTATAGACAAAATCCTTCTGACCTTTTTGTCACACACAGTACCTAAACACAACAAGAAATTTATATTTTATGGCAATCTAGAGACATGATTTGACGCCAAAAAGCAAATTTTTGATGTGTACTTCTCGTCAGTTCAACTAATTTTTTTTGTTGAGAATCATTACGTGTGGTTCATAGTCTTGTTAGGCGCACCGCAGTCACACTCTGGCAAGGTTGCTATGCTCCATTTAAACATCTTGTCTCGACATCTACCATGACCCACCCTAAATCGGTTCAGCCGGCTGCACGTCTGACGAAGAAACTTGATCCTCGCAGGTTTTTCAGCCACTTGCGTATTGATGTCTAAGTTTTTAACTCCACTACCGCCGGGGATGAATTCAAGCCAATTGGATTATAAGTTAGAGTCTTCTCCCAGTTCACTATCTCTCCAGAGCGTGAAACGGGATCTAAAACGATCTGGTGGAAGAGCACCGAGGGTACGCTGAATGAGGAAAACATTCTCTTAATTGTTAGCTTTCGCCCATTTCCTGTGGACGGCCTTCGTTCTACGCTCCAATGGCCATTCTGATCGCCACCTGACTAGAACATTGGAACCCCTAGTCAGACTGTTGCAATTGAACTGCGAAGGAATGTCCAGGTCGAAGGGAGTATGCATTTCTCGAATTGCAAGGAAAGCGTCTATTTACATATATGGTATGCCTTCAGGAACTTCATATAAACAATGGCAACATTTTGAATAACAGAGCTAGAGTAAAGGGGATATAATATGGTGACGTATGTACTGTCTGACAGACACAGTTCGGGAATATATGTGAAGAACGTTAAAGCTCAGTATTGCAGAATAATTCCAGAAAATATTTAACCGATATTACCATAACATACAAAAGCTGTGGATACTTACAGTGTTGCAAAGATGGCTGCTGTTGCGACTGATATTAAACAAACTCCTCACTATTTTATGTATCAATATCAACTGATTACATTACAGGATATCGAAAGATTAGTCTTCATGTTAATTAGTTTGTAGTCTGTGTAGCCAACAGAATCTGCATGATGAAGATCATATTTTTACAAAATAAAAACTGAATCTGCAAACCCAGAAAGATTTGAAAACTAATAGACTCGATGGCCGTAGTGGTAAAGCGGTTGGTTTCTAGTTGTGGGAGAACCCGAAATGACGGCTAGGATCGGTTTTCCGATAGAGTCGAGAGCACAATATTACAAATTATTCAAACACAACATGAACGGCAGTGATAGTCCGATAAACGACTAAGCTTTGATTGTTGACCCGTCAGACATAAGAAGAACTGTACATTATAAACTAAACAATTAGTAGGCGAGATAGTAAAAATAGAGTACCTACCTAAATGCCTTTAGATATGTAAAGAAGCAACTAGCACAACAACCATTAGTAGCCACTCAAATTGTAGAAATAATTTAAAATAAAGTAATTACAGCCCAAGTATGGAAGACGACGTTCAAACCATTTGCTTAGAAAACCACAACATAAAAGGATACAAATGTTGTTATAACCATCAACGCTAATTAACTACTTACCCGAATGTATCAGATGTTACGCCGCTGGAAAACCATCCACAATCACATCGGTAGAAACCCAGTGAAACTAATTACTAGATAGTTTAATTAACATTCGTAAATAGGTTAGTTATTCGCATTGATATCTGATTAAGATTAAATAAATCTGCTCTCATCTGACAGCAAACACAATTAAACGAACACAAAAATATGTAAACTATGTGGCATAAAATATAAAGGAGAACTCGAGCTAATTGCTAAAGGATAACTAGTTGTCACTATTAATTAATTATCAATTTTAATGGTGCTTGAACACCTATCGACACCATCTATATAATCAGTATCAACCAGTATACAATATCCCGCAGACAAGTTTCTTGTTAATATCTCTTGCTCGCACTTCCACCATTTACGTTCCGAACAAGCGAATACTGCGCACAAGGTATTTAGACGCAAGCAGATGAAACAATACATTAACGTTGATAAGTTTGATGGCACTAAATATATTGCATCGAACTTCGTTCTAATTTTAAAATATGTATGCGAATTTCTAAAAGTATTCCTAGAATGCACAGCACAATAAATTAATTCTCAGAAATAATGATATAGTTCGGTTTTAAATTTTATGATGCAATGAAGCCATAAACCGTTAACGGCAACTGAATGCTTTCAAAGTAGATAGAGGGACGGATATTTAATCCCCTACTGGCTTCATATTGAGTTTTATATGCAACATAGCGGAATAATTAGTATATTATGACACTAGTGCATAATCAGGCTTTTAAAGCACGAGTAACGAGTTTAAAGCCAAGACGCGAAGCGAAGTGGCTTTAACGTTACGCGAATAATTCCAATACATATTATCGAGTGACGTACCTATATGTCATTTGACATTTCCTAACATTTCACTGGACTATTAAACGCTTGGGATTGGCTGTTACCAAGCAACCTCTTTACGCACGCCGTGCGATAAAGCCCCGATTATGCACGCTTATGGGTGTGTTTTGATTGGTTTATGATGCATGTATACTAAAAAATATGTTACACCTTACATGTGTAATAATAATAATAGGCATTTATTTGCCCTACAGAATTAATGTGAATGTAAGTAACAGTTGAAATACACCAAAATGAAGAGAATTGAATCCAATGCTTTCTACACTAAATGAATGTTTGCTTCCAATGCTTTCTACACTAAATGAATGTTTGCTAGATAATTACTTATGTCTGATGATGTATGCACAGTACAATTAGGTAAGAGACTGGCAGTAGAGTGAGTAGAAAACGGAATGCAAGGCCCAAATCAACGACAAAGGGGGCGAACAATATATTCTGGTAATTTCTTTAAGAAGCCGTCGCCTTATCGCTCACTTTTCTATGCACAACTGAAAAAGATTAAATTGGACAAAAAATCACGCAAACTGGAGTATAGGTACTTGGAAACATGTATTATTGACAGAGAAATTATTGAAAGACGAATGATAAACGGCGTAAATCATTTTCTCTCTGATCAACATACAAGAAGTGGCATTAACTTTATAATTCTAGCTGACACTGTAACCCCAATCTCCAAAGAATAAACTATATATGCACGCCACGTTCGTACTGTGATTATGCCCTCGCAAAAATATCATGGCCGGATGCTTATGCATCTTTCCTTTATTGCGGAAAGCGAGCGGCTTATTTTAAAAGCGAGAACGCGACATGAACCTGACATTCGTCGAGCAATATCGAAGCGCAAGGGCCCGTTTTAAAAGCGTCACAATGGCACGAGAATCCTTTCACGAAAGGCGCAATAATAACAGCTCTTGTTCAGCCGTCACGCTGGATAACAACTGGTGGCTGCCGACGTGAAAAATTGCGGGTATAGCGGATGTAGATCCTATGTACTTAAAACGAAATTACCCACGATGGTAACCAATAATTACACTGTTTGGTGTGACTTGGATAAATTTTAAAAATGTCAAGAGTTAACGTGTAAAATATTACTTTGATCTCTTCGCACAAAGGTCTTCTAATGAAGATAATAATTAAAAACGTGCTTAGATATAATTATCGTTTGTTATAAGCATATGCACCCACTAATTATCTGTGGTTGCAGATTGCTTAGATGCTGCCCGTGTCACTGTACGAAGTAAAGCATAGGTGTGGCTAAGAAACAAGATCCTTCCAACACGTACTAACATGTATATATGAACCTTTGACATTTCCACAAGTTTATTGTTTGTAAACCCACGAACATGTGGCGCCTTCCTCGTAGTAAATTTCGAATAACATCCGAGTTAACACATGCTTGCTTCTTGCGGTTATTCTAGTTATTGCCTCAAATGGTGATTAATATCAAATCAAGCAAAATTGAATGAAGAGGGAGTTTCCCCGAACCTCGCGAATTTTATTTTTCGTCAGCTTTGAACTCTTTTTATATTTTCAATACATTGTACTGTTTCCAAAAGGTTACAAACACATGAGGACGGAATGAAATTGCCTTCTCCTTGTACGGTTATTGCCATCCGAAACTTCTTGTTACGATGGTCCGCAAAAACAAAAACTGTTGATTCTTGCCATTTCTTGTGTAACTATAATCTCGTTTTTTTCTATTATCTTCAATTTACTTACTGAAACACAGTTACAGAAAAATCAATAAGGAATTAATTTCAGGGGAAAATCTGGACGGAATTTATATTACCCATACAATCGCGCACAGTAACGAAACGTTCGCGATATTATTAGTTATATTCAATTTGGCACACTTGTCTTATACTGTTCCTTAAATATCAGATTCCGTTCCATTGTTTTAATGTGATATATCCTAGTCTGCGAATGTTTAGTCCTTATTCCAACTAAATTTATTAAACAGCAAAGGCTGGGTCTTATGGTCCTCATATTTTACAGAATTGAGGAAGATCACAATACGAATAGGAATTTAACGCATTCAGGAGCAGATTTGTACAAGGTGCTACACCTCTCTCCAAAAGAGTTGGAAAAGATATGTAATTTTTATGAAACTGAATGTTTATTTGTTAAAAATCGTGAATTTCCAATTACTAAATTGTTTGAAATTGTATTTATACTGGAAGAATAGAGACTCTTAATCCTAATCATTTTTCTCGCCAAACCAGCAAATCCACGGAGACAATTCTCCTAAATCTTTTGGAAACGATTAAACGAATCTTAGCAAATATATTCACATTTAAAAATCTACAAGGAGATTTTCCAAATATTTTCGTAAAATTAATAATTAAATCTATGGGAAGATAAGAATTTAAAATTACAAAATCATCTGACAGAGACGAAGAAAGAAATTTTGGATGCATTATTCCTAGGGCTAGGAACTTGTCTACACTGCCTAGTCCGCACTTAACTTATAAAAATATATGGTTCTGTGGGGGCGCGAATACTATACACTCTAAGACGCATTCAACGATATACTTCACTCACACCTTAGATAGTTTCTCTTGGAATAGCTTCCTTCTGTACTACAATGTTATGACCATAACTGTATGCTGCCAGTATGTCAACTACATTCTAATGCAGCTCCATAGATTTTTCTTTAGTGTATGCGAAAACCGTCGTACATTGAATTTTGCAGTTTATTTTAGTTAAAATCCCGTACAGCAGTGCCATCTTTTGTTTATAATAATAATAGGTCAATTCAAACACCTAAAAAGTAGAAAAAAAGGTCTGGAAAATAGATAAGTAATGAAAGGTCAGAAAAATACATATGGTAACATAATAACAAAAATCTGCAGACTTATTAAAACTGAAATGGTTGATCGTTTGGCAATTTTCTAGATTGCATTCTATAGGAAGTACCTACAAGACACAATAATTATTAAGAACTGTGTTTATTCTGTTTCTAGATGTAGCGCCCAAGTTGTATGTAAGAATATCTTTAATTAAACAGTGTACCAATATAAAGATTAAAACAAACCGAGGAAAATAAAGCGGTCGTCAAGACCCAATCTACTTCCCTCCGATTTCGATGAAACTTTACAGATCGAATGAGTGCCTCAAAATAAGAGACACGTATTTTTTTATCGGCGTATCCCCACGATTTTGGGGTACAACCCACTCCACAGTTTGGACGATTTTTCAATTTTTGCAAATATTTCCAAAACTATAACAGATATTAAATTCTCTTCTTCACATAATTTGTAGCATATTGCATGTACCTAAGGGTGGCGTCGTCCGTATTCGCAAAAACTTAATAACGGGGGATGGGGTACTCCATACCCCCCATTCTTTTAACATTTTTTCTTTTTCTTATTCATCAAAAGAAGTCCGCTTTTACATAGAATACGATGATGTATAACAAGTTTAGAAGATTAATAATTGTAAAAATAGAAAAAGAATAAATCTTCAGACCTAAGAAACTTGTCTATTGATATAAATCAAACGAACTATAATAGATATCATTTTCTTTCGTTAAGATAATTTCCAGCATAATACATGGTCCCAAGGTAAATATCTTCACAAAAAGCTGATAACTGCAGACGGGGTACCCCATACCCCTCAGTTTTTTAATAATTAATTTTTTCATCATTCATCAAAAAAATATCGCTTTTACATAGAAAACGGTGATGTATAATAAATTTAGAAAATTAATAATAGTAATAATAACTCAAAGTAAATATAAGCAGGTATGTACGTGTCTATTGTCATGAATTTGATATGCACTTATCTACGCATACGTGAGTTTTATTAATTATTCAGTCACTTCAGATATAATTGGTAATTTACATTATAAATTTTACGCGATAAGGGATCTGGTGATTGATCATATTATTATATGTAGATCAAAACAAATCTCCGAATGCATAGTAATTAACCACAAACGTTTAAGTGGTCACGTCTGCGTTTAGGAAATAGGTATATAAGACAAATATTCCATCTGAGAACATTAGAAGTCGTTTTTTGTGCAGTGTAGGTCAGTACCTATAGTTTGGCACAATGGCGGTCGTAAATATAGCAAATGTGTTGGACATGTTACTGGCAACGTTTCAAGTTAATATAAATATAACTAATGTGTTTGTAACAATTATAACATTTCGGAAACAATAGAACAGAATTAGAAAAACATTATAATGCTTATAAATGTTTAAATACATGACATACTGTACGGACGACGTCACCCTTGGGGCCATGCAATATGCTGCAAACTATGTTAAGAAAAAAAATTAATATCGGTTATAGTTTAGGAACTATTTGCAGAAATTGAGAAATCGTCCAAACTTTAGAGGGGGCTGTACCCCAAAATCGTGCAAGTACACCGATAAAAAAGAATACGTGTCTCTTATTTTGAGGTACTCTTTCGTTAGTTATATTCGCTGTACTTACATTCATTTATTTTGTTCATTTATTATTTCTACAATGTAACCCATAACGAAAATTACCACACACACATAAATCAAATTTATAAATTATACTCAAGAGCAAAAATATAAATATATTACGATGCAATAAAGTACATTAAATACATTTGCACACAATTAACGAACCACATCATAGAACGATAAAATAATTCAAAATGTAAAAATAATTTTCTCCTAACACCTGCGATATCCGCTAACGAGTGACAAATGCCGTTCTCATATCGATTGAAATTAAAATGCATCTGCATTTTATTCGTGTCGGCATTTTAGCAATCAGCGAATTGTGTAGACGAGTACAATTCAGATAGGAATTTGTATTTTTAAAAATATGTTTTCCATTGTTAAATATTTTTTTAATGACTTGTTCAATATTAGAGTCATTAGGTGAAATTGAAAACATCCGGAAAAGTTCCGGAATTGATGTTTTTGTTTCAAGATCAAGTTCGAAATACTTCGTATATGAGGAAGCCTTCATTTAAGTCGATCATTGCTTGACATGATCATCATCAACATGCCTTCGGTTATTGATTCGTCAATATAAATCTAAAATAGCTTCGTGAAAAGTCTGCGAAATGACACCAGTGCTCGTATTTCTATACAATTTGTACTCGTATTACGCCCATATACTCTTAACAAATACATACATATGTACATACTAATTGCTATCTCTACTTACCTAATGTATTATCTTACAGACAATGTTAAATCGAAGAGCATTCTCAGATGTACTCGCTGAAACTCCGAGACATTCTCGAGTAAAAGAGGACGCCCGCCAAATCGAATTCGTAAGGATCGGTCAGGCGCTAAAGCTGGAAGCTATCGTTAGGGGGGATGCACCGACAAGTCTCGCTTCAGCTGGTGGTACGGGCAGCGTATTCAAGCGGTCGCCTTGGGAAGCGAATTGTTTCTATCCGGTGTTCCCGTCGAGCGTAATCCTCTGCGCGGATTCCTGGGGAGATAATAGGCTTGTAATCGGAACCGAAGATGGAATGTACATAGTCGAAGGTAAGGTATTACGTGTCTAACAAAGAAAGATGTCACTCTGAGGGATCCGAATGCCCTTGCCAATATCGTCAGCGTAAAAAATACAATATTGAGAATTCTTCGTTTTGTTTTTTTTTTTTCTTTTGGTGTACTAGAATAGCGAAAGTAAGTAGCTCTAAGATTTAAGATACTCCGTTCCGAAAAGAAAACAACGACTGAGGGGACATTCTCATACCAACGGCTCCTTGTTGTTATTTCTATACAGAATAAGCTGTTTTATCCTGAGCTTGATGGAAATACACTTCATGAAGCTTTGCTACCGATCAATAGAAGAATTTAAAAATATTTCTCATTTTACATAACTAACATATACATATGTACATTTTAATGACTTCTAGGTACTTGTCCTCTAATTCAATTACCAACATGCAATTTATCCAAATTTTTATCCAAAATACTTGGCAATATTAATGAAAATTCTAAGTATAACGTGAAAAAATTGTAACAGTTTGCTTAATTCATTAAAGAAGATCGATTCACAAATATACCTATAGATTTGAGAACTTTGCTTATTCAATTCACACTATTACATACAGAATTTTGATGTTGAAAATATTAAGATTTAGAACAAAAGTAACAAAAGTGTTAGACAATATAAATTGGTAAAGATTACTTCCTTTACTTTTACGATTTATGAAAATAACATTCAAAAAATGAAAGTGAACTGCCTTAGTTATCGTAAGCATCACGTTTTCGTTTCCCAAAATCTCCGTGCCGTTACTAAACCAGAACCGTTATTGATGGTCTGTTGTCTTGAACAACTACAATTTTGTACAAGTGCGATTTTATTTATTGCCCAGAATTTGTTGAATCTTTAAAAAAATCCATTTTGCGAAAAAGATTTACCTATTGCAATATACATAGTATTGAGAATCATGCTTTACCTTGGTATGTTGAGGTGCCGAGAGAGATTCGACATACATCCCATATCCTTCTTTGATACTACTCATACGAAAAACATCTGAAGCTATTGCGTCACTCATAGTTTATATACCTGCAGTATTTTTTCTTACAGCATCGCTTCAGGCATCACTCACTTCATAGGACATTTATTTATAGCCACAACATATGTACATACATATATGTGTTTGGTGTTTTTATTTCTTGCTTTCTTTCTTTTTATTGAATTATTAATATTTATTTTTGATGTAAAATATGTGTCACTTTATTTGGTCCCAAGTCGTTTGGTCGTTCGCAAACCTGAATACTTCTGTATTATGAATTTTACTAAATTAAGGACTGCTGCGTCTTAGTCCTTGATCAGAATGATTATAGTTTGACAAAAAATAAATTGATGTAAGGATCACTCTGGAATAAATTGATTTTTAATTTAATTTTGTTTATTGACCTCAAGGTTGAAAATTCAATTAAAAGATTTTACGTAACAGAAAAACATCCAGCGAATGCAGAAAATCAAAACTAAACCATCATGGCCTACCGAATAGTAATGCCTGAGTTTAACAACACGATATTTATTTTCTTTGGAATGTAAATTGGTAAATTAGGTCCAATGAAATCCGTTTAGAACTCTCCATATTCGTCACAACTATATTTCTTATGGCTACACCAAACAACAGGCTATGCCATTAAATCGCAATTAAGTAGTTAAAAATCTCATTGAGGACCTCCAAACTTCAATAAAGATATTTCATTTATATCTCCATTTTGGCAGGTGAATACCACAAAGACGTTTTCCGAGCATTGATCGTGCAGTCTTCGTTTCTTATATCTGAACTTCGTACTATGTCTGGTACTAAGTTACATTTACACACAAAGTTAATCCAATTGGAGAACTGAGTTGAGGGTGATGATGCACTGTGACCCGATGATCTATAAGTTGTGGTATTTGCTCACAGATCTCCGTCCAGTCTAAAGGTTTTAATAAACTGTCACAGGTGTGATGGGTTCAAAAAGGATATTTCACACTTGTCAATGACATCTTTACCAAAATAACGCACATATTGCTGCAATAGACATGCAGGTGTTCTAGATTTTCGTTTTCCGACCCGCAAAACCTGCAGTCGCTATTGTATTTCGAACCTATCCTTGTCATGTGTTCCCCTACAAGTAAACATAGTTTCTTCCTACTTAGTTCTAGCAAAGTCCTTATTCTTTGCTTATTGAAGTTTCCAAGGAATACCTTGGAATGTCTCAGACCAGAAAGATTTTCCCAGAGGGTTGCTCTGAGTTTCTTCTTCCTGTCCTTCAGTTCTCCTTCGTAGGTGCTAATTCCTATTCCGCAAACCGGTTCTGGTTCCACAAACGATGTTGTGGCGGCTTGCTTTGCTAATATATTAGCTTTCTCGTAGCCAATAATTCCAGTGTGTCCTGGTACCCAGCATCGTGCAACTCTGTTCTGTCGATCTAGATTGTTTAATTTCTCTAAGCATTCTCAGGCTAATTTCGATCTGATGGTGTTACAATTCAGCACCATTTAGGCCGTTTGAGTCTCGCACAAAATGGCAACAGTAGGTACTGGGCGACTTGTGTCACCCTCCACCAATATTATCTTCGGTATGTGTAGGCGGTCATAACCAGGGCTAAACCAGGTAAGCTGTTGCCAAAACCAGGTTTAACCCAGGCAAACTGTTGCTACAGGCAGCAGGTGCTAATTGCAGGTGAGTTAACAGCTTACCTCTTTTAGACCTGGTTTTGGCAACAGCTTACCCGGTTCCGTCAGCACATACCAAAGGTAGGAGTTGTGGAGGGTGCCCAAGTCCCCCCATACCTACTGTTATACAGTTTACTAATAGTAACTGTAGTTTACAGATATGTACATATGTGATTTAGTTAAATCTAGAAACGGCACATTTAATTTCACCTTTTCAGATTTAACTCCTCATCTTAAACGACTAACATACTTCTAGATATCTCGATAAGTTTTCAACTGTAATCTTTATATCAATTTCATATTTTTATCGTTAATATCACAACGGCCTGTAGACTGACGTGTGCTGTCAAGTAATACATTGTTATCATATTTGACTAACTCTGTAGGCGTTTTTAACAATACACTTGTTAGTTTTTTATAAAAAATATGACAAATATATCATGTTAAATCAACTATTCATCAATTATTCCGATAATTCAACCGAAGAAATGTATAGAAATGTAACAACTTAACGCTTTCCTATAATTCATCTTTACTTATTACATGATTCGCTAGAAACAACAAACATTCACTTCGCCTCATATATTTTCCTAAAACTTTTTAATTTGATGATTTAGTCATTTACTACATTACAGAAGGAAATCTACACCGCTTACTCTTCGACAAGAGCATACAAGCCAGACAAGTTAACGTTGTCGAACCACACGGAATCCTCTTAATCCGAGCGGGCCCCTCCAGTAAGGAAGGTAAAATTTACGTCTTCCGCTTATCCCAGATCGAAGCAATGACAGAGACCAAATCGCGATTCGACGTTAAAGAGCATAGATTGGAAAGAAGTAGAGGAACTCATCTCTATGCCATCTGCAGACCCGGTTAGTTAATTGCCACCTCAGCGGTCCCTATCCGTTTACCTCTATCAGACGAGAACGTGTCCAAATAGACAAATACGTTTTGCAGGTGGTTCCAGATTGAGGATGTGTGTTGCCGTTGGAAGAAGATTAATGATGTTCCAGTGGAAACACTCAGCCGCGTGGACTGCTTGGTGTCCAACGAACGACACAGACACAGTAGATGGATTCAATTTTATATGGGTGAGTAATTTAGTTTCAGTTTTAAACAAACGTAGTCTATGACGTGTATAGAGTATACCTCTTAATTGAATTTTGTTTTGTAAACATTTTTGAACTCATATAGATTTATAACGTGCATGAAATATAGTGTTAATTTATTAAAACAATTGCAACAATATAATGCCCAGACTGAAAAAAAATGGAAGTCGAATATCTGATAATTATCAACACAAATAAAACTAAAATATGTTGTTTTCCTTTTTAAGTTGTATCCAATATACGATGAAAATTGTGGTTAGGCATCTTTTAGCGAGTGCGTCAATTTCTTGGTCTAGTTTTTCTAAACATTAATGCAACCATTGGCATAAGAAGACGGTTACGTAGCAAGTCATGGTATACGAGCGCTGGAATTTTTGTCTAATGTATGGGTTTTCAATCCCAGTCACAATGCTATTACCCTAATCGAAGAGCGCCACAGGAGAATAGTGATAGAAGCAATTCTTTAGAATTAGTCGTGCTTAGAGCCAATCGCCGTTCAGAGAATCTGATTTATATTACAGTTTTCCATTTACTTGTGTAATGCATAGTGTGGCGTAGAATCAACCATTTTCCAAATAGTTCCCATATTATCAATTTTCAGTCAAATTTGATTTTAACCAAAGTTCGCAGGTTGTTCTTGTTAATGGATGTACCTTTGACAGTAGACTTATACTGCCCATTCCGATGTGTTGTTTAGTATTATAGCAAGCCTAGATGGATGCCTTCAGATCCTTGGCGGATAAGACCTTATTTCGCAAAAAATTGGACACTTCACACAAGCTATTTTGGATTAAGTGTAGTGGTTTCGTCTTACTGAAGCCATATCAACTCGATTCTGTTTCACATTTATCTAACAGTTTGCATAATGGTGCAATCAATCATTCCATTCATCTTAGAGATCTCTCTTGGAGAGATTATGTTTCTACTAGTGCAGAAACAATAAGTGTAAGGAGATCTGGAATTTTCGACGCCCAACTCTGGCCGCCTAAATAATCATTCAGTTGTAAGTGAACTTCCTTGATTATTATAAGCTCACGTTCCCCAAAATCTACATGCTCTCACTAAACCAGAACCGTTGTTGTTGATAGTCGAGTGCAGGTGCAATTTTATTCATCACCGAGAATTCGTTGTAGACTTCATTAGCCATCTTGCGAACATGATTACCCCATTGCAATATAAACATTAACTCATTACCTGTTCACTGAACTTTTAAGGTAGTGGATATTTACATTCGCGAAAATAGCAGACAAATTAATAGATTCTTGGATGGATAATTAATGGATACTGTCACTCAATTGAAGCCTAATAGCAGCAAAACTAAACACAAATATACTTCATTGAAAATTATCCAACTATCTGGCAATCTACTTAGGAGCAATTTGATTGTACCCAAGTAACAGAATCCAATTTAAATAAAAGAGTGGCAGAAAATATTGACTTTTCCGAAACTATACTGGTGTTGGGCTGAATAATAAGTGAATCTTTTATCACTAATATTGAGTTTGCTAGACCCTTTTGGGACAAGTTTCAATCAATTGCATGCGGGCTTTAATCAGTAATTTTATTTTCACACACTCGTACCTGCAGTAGGTTAAAGTCTTTGCACCTTCCTTATCATTTAGTTAGTATCAAAACTTTCAAAATGTAAAAACTAAGATGACGCTGGTAGGTCTGCTATAAATACGCACATTAAACTTGTAACTGTACTTGTATGTAACAGGAGGTGATGTTAGCTGAAAATCCAGCTATTCTAACTATCTTGGATGGTGGATGGAGTCCAAACTCACCTTCACACGGAGATGTATCAGTCTGCGTTGGATATAAGAATCATTGGGACATAGTCAATGGTCGAACAGGTTATTCGAAGAATCTTCATACTGTGGAAGTAACGAAACCTCATCTGGTAACCGCTTTGGATCTATATGAGGATCAAGAAGTACAACTATTACTTTGTTATAATCGTAAGCAATTTTACAGTATAATAGTACTTTTATCTGATCTTTTTTGATATACATGGTTTGCAGACACCTGTCATTTTCAAAAAGTCGACGATTCGCTCCCATCAAACGATTTTGATTTCCATTGGAATTCAGTGCCAACCAATATAGGTATGTATACAGTTACAAAATAGAGCTTTTGATAATGGTTATCGTTACAATAATTTTTATAGTTTGTGCATTTCCATATATCATCGCTTTCACATCAAATTCAATGGAAATCAGGCTAATAGTTAACGGAAATTTGGTTCACACTATGACGATGCCGAAATTACAAATGGTGGCCTGTAAAAATGATATATTCTTCGCAACTACAGCGCCAGAGTTCTTCCCAAACAGAACGGATAGACTTTTGCTGGATGTTAAACAGCACGACCAACCTAAATATTCGCCACCACTAAGTCCAAATTGTAAGTATATAATACAATAATATTTAAGCATACTACATACCTTAATATAGAGGTATTAAAAAGGTATTAGACTGAAATACTAATACTCTAACCGTACCATGACAGGTAGAAAGGAAGACGTTTAAGAGAACTGAATTTAAGTGGTCATACAAATAAACTCGTTAACCGAAACAAAACTCGAAACAAAATCATTATTTTTTTAGCTTCCCCGGATGCAAGACCACTTCGAATTTACAGAATTCCCTTGCACGCTCTAACAAAAAATTCTAACTCGGACCATATGGACATGGGCAAGGAATCACCATCTGTTTGGAAATCAACAGAAGTGAAACTAACAGTACCTGACCAGCCCAGAGTATCCAGAAGCGCAACAAGTTCACCGATTCCACCCAAAGGGAAAATAACGACCATCAAGTGATAATTAACGAAATTAAATTAAGACGTTACATTACGTCCACGTTTACCAAAGATACAAAAGCTGTAAATACTACTATGATTTTGAAAGAATTTCTCAAGTGCTACTGACAAGTAAATATCGGTTGCTTGGAGAAAATGCAGTATTAGTGCGATATTTCACATAAAAATGCATTTGTCTTCGTCATCTAATAACTTTCTTATATGGCATCTAGGAGGTTCCTATTTTGATATCGTAGGCTTTGAACTTAAATTTTTAATATGTCAACCAGTACTGTCACTTCCTTTTCTAAGGATTGAAATCTGCAAATGATACTAACTACAAAATTTTGAGACATCTGACTATGAAGTTTTAAAATTTTTACCACTGAATCAATACTAGGTACTATTTATGATTTTGTATGTCCTGAGAATTATCGCACATCTCCAGAACTTTCGGTTTTTGCTTTCTTTGCGTCAAAAGTTAAGTTTCTCCTGAAACTAAACTTCCCACTTATTTCATTTGTGTACCATCTATAATCACCTACAAAGCCTTTGCTTGGTCTTGCTTTTCAAAGTGTTACATGAACAGGCGGCAAGCCTTTCACTATCAGATTGCTATTGAAAGTACCTGGTTTGTTAGCAACATAGTCATTTGACAAGACCTCACGAACCCATTAATTCAATTTAATGTAAATCAGCTTTCCATAAAAGCTTTTAAACCAATCAGGACTTTTTCGTACTATATAATTTTTGGAACAGATGACTGATACTGGCAGACCATCTTTTGCTCAAGGCACGAGATTTCAGCCGATTCTTCCTCATTTATTTCAACTGCAGTTGGCGGCGCAGTATTTTGCTCTTGTCGATAGTTTCAATACATTGACTCTTTTGCAGTAAGGAGCCGAAATATTTTGGGTGCACATCATTGATATGTATTTTATGTTCTGCAAGCGTGGTATTATTTTTCACACAAACTGTAATCGACTGGCGATAATGAGACCTACCTAATCGTCGCAACTGCTATCAAAAAATCTAAATCAAATGGTTTAATTTTAGAAATTCACAAAAACATTTACTATAAAATAGTGAAATTATGTACTACCCCAAACAAATTTATTGTGAACTGGATAATAGTTTATTAAAAACTATTTTTCCAATTATCGATATTTTCTTGTCAATATAAAGATTAACTATGTATATTAAATCAAAAGTATATATGTAATATAAACTTTCAACTCTTATTTCAGTTATAAATATGACTGTACTTTTAAGAAGTGCTACGTTTCGGAACAAAACGGGTTCAAAGGTTACCATAAACAGAACACTATAAAAATCATTGTCAAAATATCTGTAAATTTATGTAAATCTATATTATACATATATACGACTGAGTGATACGTCTTGGGCTGTTAGAACTTTAAATGTCACATATTTCCATCTAACCGAATACTTTTATTTTAAATCTGATCGTCCCAAAACTATAACTCATTCTGTATAATAGTTCCATATTTATTATGATAAGAAATATTTCTCAGTTTTACCCTTCCCTTACGATGAACATCCATATCATTTGAGAAAATTAAGAGAAACAGATTGCAAAATTCACTTCGACTGTATTGTCTCTAAAAAAAGTCTGTAATTGTGTTTTTTCTGTGATACCAATATGTCTATGTATTTTCAAATTTTCAGAGATTATATGTAAAGGTGAATATAATAAATTTCTTCAAAGGATTTTAATTTAATTCTTTACAATAATATTATTACTTTATTTATGCCTGCGTCAACTGCATCGATCAACAAGTAACGGTTTCAAATATAAATAAGAAACGGCAGAAATACACTTGATCAGTAAACAAATATATATAAATGAAGTGTATAAATAAATCTGCAAGCAAGAAGCCCATAATAAAACAGCAGAGCTAAGGATAGCTTTAGTGAATTGATATGATACAGTAGCTAAGCTGATTTAGACTTTTCAATCATTTATTGCCACCTCTTAACTACTACTTTTCACTGTTTAAATAGTCTTTAGATATTTAGTCAACCAATATTGGGTTGCAATTTATTTCAATATGCTTTTAGCCGTCTCTCTAGTTCTGTAATATATATTTAAAAACAGCGTTAAGCATAAAATAGTAGTATATCGCATGTATATACGAGAAGAAGAGAATCAGACGAAAACGTAATAGCTGGTCCAAGAAGGAAACCAGGAGGAATCGAGTAATAAAGTTTAATTGTTTAATAATACAGTAACGGGATAAACCCAGAGACACTGTATAAAAATATAGATCAACAAATGCTCTACATTCAATCAAAATTCTATCGACATAGAGAAGGCACAATTGGTAAATAACTCAGTCAAGCGATATGTGTAGGTAACAATAAGCAATATATGCCTCAAAATTCAATGATGGAGTAGGAACACACAAATCTAAACAATATTAAATTGGTTATAAATAGTTCGTTTAAATTGCAAAAAGGTGAGATAAACATATCCAAATCAGCAATTACTAATTGATCACTATAATATTGCATAATTCGCACCATGGGGGAATTGAAGTGCGATAAGTAGAAAAGAAGATGATTGCGGGTATAGCGAAGTGGTATACAAAAATCAAGATAGAGTAAAGTAATTCCATTCCTTAAACAATTTCGTTTATTTTTGTTATTAACTTAATTAACTTAATTTTTATTATTTATTTATTAAGTTATAATAATTTAAATTGTATCCTTTGCTTTATGATAACTTGATACTATTGATAAATTTATTACAAAGATGAAATAAGGCTTGTGGTATACGAATTCCAGTAGTTGCGATGTGGTTGTCTCACCAAGTTCAAAAAATACGTAAAAATATCTCACTCAAGTTATATGTAGCTGATTTGCTGCTAGATTAGTTACCTGAATAGCAAAACTCATTAGCCGATATAAATGAAGTCTATAGTATAAGTATTTTTTAGCGAAACAACAAATTACAAACTTTTCTAAAATATGACTTTAAAGGTGTTACATTTTGAACACGCTTTTCAATATTGATAGTATTTGATACATTAATACTAAAATACTAAAAAATCCGTACGTTTTAATAGACATCACACACGAATACAGATTTTCCTTAAATTTGGAGATGTACATACATACATATGAATACGCTATGATGTGTTTATAATTTGGTATATAACAAGAATATTAACACCGGATCTCGAGGTTATTGATGTAAATTCAGACATTGAGATGGAGCGTACTACCAAACTTTATCTTTTATAAGATTAGTAATTTCTATTGTTACCAATTAATTTAAAAATGTATTTTATAAATACATCGATGTGAAATTAGTTTACTATAACCAAATTAATACTGAAAGATTATCTTAATCTTAAGATTATCGAGATGTAAACCTAAGATAATGAGTGAAAATTGAAAACATATTCACAATTCTAAACGTTGTAAAATATGTTTTTGAAATCTGAAATAACTAGATAAGTCTCTACCATACTTCTTATATAATTACACCCTCTCACCAGATTTTTAAAGGCAAGTAAAAATATCAAATATATACTGAAAATATGCTCCAAATAAAATCTTACTGCCTAGCTAGTAGAATAACTATAACAGTCTTGTGACCTGTATCTATTTCTAGCAGAAGTATTAAAACAACAAACATTTGTTAATATTTATTACGATCTTTTACGTATAATTTCTTTTTTCTTCTTTCGCATTATACAGCAAGAGAATGACTAAGAACGTAAAAGAGAGTATAGGTAAGCTTTACACCACCATTAATGCGCAATTGTCCTTTATTAATACTACAGAACAAAATACATAAAAAATATAGAAGAAGGAGCTTGATTTGTGAGAACGGGTATCAAAGCATGACACAGCTGAGGTATAGTTTGCTTTCAATAATTAAAACTAGTAATATCCGGCAGTTCCACCATTCTTAGTCCAAACCCAGATTCCTTTATTCTGATGGGTCATATCCACGACTTTACTGGTCTTCCACTCTCTTTCGTGCAGTATCTTTCCAATATATAAGTACATAGATTCAAACAGCGTTTGTTCTTGGACACCGCCTTTTACAGCATTCTTCATTTGTTAACCGGGAGTTTGTTAAAGTCTACCCATTCCCAGTACCTACATTTTATGGGATAGTTGATTGTATATTTTTTTAACAAAAGAACGGATTAATTTATATAGTGTTTTGATAAATATCCTTTAACATTTTTTCCACTTTTTCTCGTCTTAAAGACGGAGCCTCCCTTTCCCCAAAGCAACATCGATAAAAGTTTATAGAAACGTTTATTCAAAATCTGTCTTTCTTCATTCAAAAGTGCCAAATATCATTGTGAAATCGAATCTGTCAGTAAAAGTGTTCTTATTATACATTTGTGCATCTGTAGATAATGTCATGCATGTAGTAAAAATGCGTACATTGTAGGTACTCTATAACGTTGATTATTTTTGTTGACATTAAGTTACTTACAATCCTCGCCTGTACCAACTTCATTCTTAAAGCTCTATTAATTCCTATGATACAGAACGCTGACAACATTTATAGCGATGTTTTTCTTGATAATAAACATTACGGCGGATTACTTCTACGTCATCGATAAGTATCTAATGGTTGCAATGTTTATTTTACCTTTTATCATTGACTATTATAAACTCATGCACTATTAGTATTTCAGATTTCGACCATTTACCTATTTTTATTTTGCTATCTACTTTGTTCTGTTATTAGCTTTTAATTTGTTGGGGAAAAAATCTCTTTGGTATCATTACTATTACATGGAAACAATTACTCGTAGCCTCTCATCAGCCGCCTAAGCTCCATCCATTAACAAAGTTGTAGAATGTTGCAACGAAAACTTTATTTACCGTATTTAAATCGATGCAATTCTTTGTAGGACCCCGGATGTACCACATGTTATTCGATATATTTATTCATTATTATAGGCTTCCTTGCACTATTAATAACTTACATATATGTAATAATTTAACTAATTCATATAATATTAAACAGTAGAAATCATATTCTTTACTATTTCATATACAAAATAACATATACATGTTAATATCATCTCAAAAAACGTATCTTTGACATGCAAGCGTTGTCGTATTAAACTTCAAAAGTTGAAATTGGAACAAATGAATGGCCCGTCCATCGGTGTTCCATACCCAAAGGCCTTTTGATGCCTCCGTCATGCCCACCACCTTTCCAATCTTCCATTCACCCTCATGGAACGCTTTACCAATATACAAATCAAATTTATTCTCTTGATTACCTCCTTTTACTGCATCCGCCATGTCTTCATAATTCGGAACAGCAAAATTCACTTCCTCCCAATACAGTTTATCTGGCTGGTGACTGCAAAGTATCTAAAAATAAATCGCCATATGCATAGGTATATTACATTACTTATCACAATAAGAAAATTATTAATTTACCTTTAAATTAGAAGTAGCAGTTTTCTTTCCTTTGAACTCAAAAACTGCAGAATTAGTGTAAGGATATAAGGTAGCAATCATAAAGCCGTTAAGATATGCTTGTCCGATATATCGTCCTGGAGCTGCTTCTATGGCACCACAAGGTATATTATTGTGTACATAATCTCTCCAAAAGATATCTTGAGCTATCGCGTCTATAAACATAAACGGAATAAAATACTCGTACGAAAATTACTTAGAAAACTTACCAATATTCCGCTTTAGAGAGAAAATTGCAAATAGAAATAAAAGAAAAAATGCTTTAGGCATGTTTAGACGCACAGGGGAAGTGATGAAATGTAACGAAACTAATTACTGCAGAAGTATTTAAAAGCGATTAATTCCGTTTGGAAACAACGGGTTAATCGCTTCGCTAGTGGAGTAAAATTGACATTTAATTCGGGTCAATTAATTATAATAAACAATTAGCCATATCTATAAACAAAATTATCTAACGACAAACAAATTCAATGATATATAGGATTATGTTTACAATACCCGAACAAATTAAAATATTATTAAATTATAACTTTAAGAATACCTAATGATCCTTATATCAGTGTATTTTTTGACAAGCTCTGCTGGTAACAATTCTGTTCAAGAACTAGGGAAAAACATGACACAAAAACCTAGTCAAGAGAAATACTTAAATTTTCAATATCTATTCTAAAATTGACCTCGATATTTTCGTTTTTAATGTATGTCATTTCATAAGTATATTAATCTTTTTATAATTATTTTCTTTTCTTTAAATCTTAACATTTTCGCAATGCAAGTTATGTCGCAATTCTTTGGAATGCTTAGGAAAAGCCGGTTTCGCGGCTATGTTATGTGCTACAGGGTATTGATGATTATAGAGGCGCTTTCTTAAATATTGTCTGGTTTGACCTGCGTAACATTTGCCTCAGTTATAATAACACAGAAGAATTTATTCGAGATGTCTTGCCCGTTTAAATGAGTTACGTCGTTGTCATCGACCACATCTTCGCCAGCTTCATTTTTTGGGATAGCTTCATCATTGGCAGCTATACCCTCGTTATAAAACATTTAAGCATTATCGCTTAGATCTAGAATGAAACAGAAGTAACCGCAAAATGAATACAATAATGATTTATGTTTTTACCGTGTTTTTTATAAGGTAGAGATTTTTACGTTTCTTGTGGGATATATAGTTTTTGGTTTCGGCTGGTCGAGCATTCTCAATAGCAACTTCCAAATTTTTACGTTTCTTTAATATGGAATGTATGTATGGGTCACCAGTATAGATATTTTGTATGCCTATTGTTTGCCAGCCTTTTTTTAAGTAAAAACTGGTTGCATGGCCATTTCAAAATCAAATTCTGATTTTACTAAAGTTTTTGCAACTATTTTGAAGTATGTTACTGTCCAGTCTCTTCGCTTCAAATTCATAATCGTACAGTATTTTTGAAATATAGTATGATACTTTTCAGATTCGCAATTTTTTCGTGTTTTCTTATGACTTTTTCTATTAGGCCAAAAACGCGATCAGATGTCATACATGTAGCTATGTTGTCGGATAGGAAATATACGCATAATGTTGTGAAATATTTTACTTTGTTCAACAAAATATAGTAAAACTGTAAAGGATAAAATTTTGTTCTACCGAGTTTACGAATCGGAAAATCATTTAAGCGAGTGGGGTTGGATTCCGGGGAAGGTCGGGGAACTGCATTGGTTTTCAAATTTATTTAAACAATGAAGTATAGCGGAACCAACTTGGTTTGACCCTTTCCCTGATAAATTTTCGGTCCACAAACAAGCAAAAATATCATTTTATACTTACTACTATACTATATTTTCCACTAGGTTTTTGTACCAAAATCGTTAAATTATATAGCTATATTTAACTTAGATAGTAAACATCATATACATTTAGTTTCGGAAGTGGCTAAATTGATAATATTTTTTTGTTCTACATTTATGTAGTCTCAATTCCATCGACACATTTTGTGTTTCATTCTCTTCTAACCCAGCTCTATTTAGTCTAGTTGTAGTTAATTCACAAAAAGAAGAAACATCTGACCGATGATACCACAGGCAAGATTAAAAGTAACAAAAATTCTGTACCTATTTAGCATATCGGTGCTTTATCATTTTCTCGAACTGTTAACGCTGTTCATTATTGAATCAATTATATTTTTCTGAATTTATTTAGTTACACGTTTTCCGCCTGGTCGCTCTAGTTTTGAACTCTCTACAATGTCAAAATGTGTTCTTCGTTTGACTACGCAGTTCTTAACTTGGAAAAATAGGCCGCCAATCTATTTAATCTGTATCTTGAAAATTGTGTTATGCATACAAAAGTTGCGGCACACCCTTTAATCATATATCCGTTACATCTTCTTACATAAAATCGTATTGACCGATGCCTTACTGAACCTAAATCTTTTAACTTCATGTAGCTACTCTATTAAAAAGCGGTATTGATTTTTAGCTTTCTTTATGTGAATATATGTAGTTATATTAATATATTAGTAATACTACCCAATTCGTGTGTACCAACAGGGCACACAATGCAACATGAAACCCTAGGTAGATACATGTATATATGTACATAAATAAAATAACTTAAATTTGCGGCGTAAACGCAGCATTAATGTCAGTGTCCTTACTATGCCACATTATAGTGCAAATATATTTTAAAAAATGCATAGGTATATACAGATAAATAGTAATTTATGTCACAAGGGGCGAGAGTAAGGTTTTGCTGTCGAGGATGTTTACAGTCTGAGGCGAAGCCGAAGCTAGTAAAAGTTATCCGTGTTACGATAACAGACGAGCCACGTCATAACCAGAAAAACAAATTCAGAAAATTCGATACAAAATTAAAACCTGTACAACATGAATTCTGATAATGCAATAGAAAGTACATCCCTGAAATTCGGGAAGCTGCCAATACTGCAGTGGATAATTTATTACCCTTAAAATCATTTGGGTTAGAGATTTATGATTTTAAAATGTCACTAAATTAATTAAGTTACAGTAAGTACCAACTTTACTTCACGCACTAGTGCTTAAAGTGGGTTTTCACGCTAATCGAATAGTAAAATGACATGCTTTGATCACCGAGTACAAAAAATGTATTAACAGCTGCCTAGACAGTATGCCTAGCAGAATTAAAGCTGTGCTAAAAGTAAAGGGTGCACATGTCTTTGTATAGTTTTTAATAATATTTTAAATATAAATTATCTATTTGTTTAAGTAATTTAGTAAAATTATAAAATTTTCAGGTGGATCTAATATTTTGGTCAGGTAAATGTTAGCCTTTTAACTAACAATTAGCATTAACATTTAGAAAAGAAGTTATTGTAAAATTTAAATTCTTGTTAAACCAAACGCAGTCTTTTCTAATATATAATATTATATTTCTTATATTTAGCATACCGCTTTCTCTCTGTATTGTATTTTGCAAAAATAATTTCAACATTTTTATTCTCGTGTTAAAAAGCTATCTTATAATTACGCAATTTTATTTTAGATTACTTTACTTTAGTTTACTTTGCTTATTATGATTAAGAAAAAAAACCAGAGCAATATAAATTATCAACGCTAATTATGTTATAAATTTTATGGAAAGAATTCCCATTCCATTTCGTATGGAGATGTATGTACATAAGACAGCTTATTTGTCACTTTCCGATTAATATAAAAATGTTTTTAATAGATAATATTTTTTTTGATAAATATGTGTGCAGTATTTTTATTTCAAAACACATACATACATCCGCGCCACAGCTTCTATTTCAGTTTATGCCAAAGGGCGTGATATCTATATTAGAAAATAGATTCATTGTTGTTTTCTCCAAAAATTTTACACACAATAACTAATTTTCGTTTACCTTATTGCATTGCTAATCCATTGATTTCTTATTGAAATATTCCTACTTATCTTTCCTAAAATATACATATGTACAATTGGATGCAAAGGTATCCAGTATTCTTGTTATTCGACAATATTGCATTTTTACAAACAATGAAAATGCTAATATTTTGTCCAATAACCATTATTGTCTGTCGTACCTTGCAACCTTCGACCCATAGATGCTACCAAATTGTGACAATTGAGACCCAAAAGTCTGGAAAACGAAATTTGATAATCTATTATCTTGTGAAGTCAACGTTTCACTATTTGCATTACCTGCGCACCAAAGCTTTTCACCTGGCTGAAAATTGCAGTGAAAACATGCACACGTAACATGCATTGTATGTATCGTGATTTATTTTCTAGAACCGCAAATGTTTTAATAAGTGATATTAGCTGTTGTAGAAAATCCATTGCATTGTGATTGTATATCAAGACACACATTAACGTATACGTATTATTTGTTATTTTCTATTGTCATTTCACAAAGCTATGTTTAAAGCTAGATAATTTCAAAAATACTATTAATATTAGGTCAAATTACTTATTTTTATTATAGGAATCATATGTAGAGTTACGTGTTACATATTTGGTAATTAAAACTTTCAAATAATTGCCGCAAATGCGAAGATTACTTGTCTTTATGTTTATAAGATAATAGTTTAATTAAGTATATGATACACTTAAGTAGTACGATACGGAACATCCATTTCATTCACGCGCTAAAGGTTGAACTCCAAATTTTCAAAATTTTAATCTATACTACAAGCAATTACACAAGAAATATCTTTGTGTGGCCGACAAACTACGGTAACACCAATATTTACTCACTCTGCAGGGGGTATACTGACCCTCCGCCTACTCGAAACAAAATATTGTGCGGCAGGTGTTTCTCTATCCATACGTGTCCGGATACCTTTGCATCCAATTGTACATACATACCGTGAGTTTTTTTTATCTCATATAACGTTGACCATCCCCACCCTTTGCTATGTTCAGTTTTAAAATGGACAAGTCAAAGCATTGTAGACAATTGTACTATACAAGTCAATGCACTCTTTGAAAAATAAACATTCAAATACGTAAAGACGTCAAAATTTTATTAAAATAAATTAACTAGATTGCCACTGTGTTATTAAAATAGTTCAACTAAACGCAATAGAAGATTAATACGTTTAATTTCGTTGAAAATGAAGCAGAAAATTACTACCGTGGTTGTGAATAACAAACCCATCGATTTTGGACCGACTAGAATAAAATGACACATCTAATAATATTTTTAGGTTATAATTATGTTATAATACCGGCGAAACGATAATAAAAAGCCTGCACAGCAATTTTTAAAAAATTGGGAATCAATGCATTACACGCAGTGAGTATGCAGTTCGTTAGTTCCTGAAAATTTTCTATCTGGTCGACGCTACGTGTCACACAGCTCATGACACATTGGACATTCTGCACGAGCGATTTGAGGGGAGGGTTATTTCACACGGAGGTCATGTGAACTGGCCACCGAGATCGTGCGATTTGACCCCGTCAGACTTAAAGTCAACATAACTTAAGTCATCGGTCAAATTCAGCCTGATTTCTACGTAAGAGTCATGGAAAATTGGACATCCCGGATAAGCTCCACCCAGCAAAGTCGCGACGGACATTTTCCCGATCTTATATATATGCATAATGGCATTGATAGGCCTTTCAAACAAGTAATAAGTTTCGATGATATCTCACACGCACTTTGTTTTATTTAAATTTGAAGATAGGAAACGCTTAATGCAAGACCCTTCTGTGGTTGAACCGAATAATTTGTCAAATAAAAATGTCATAACTGTCATCATCACAGCACAATGTTTTAACGAAATTCTAGAGATGTTAGATAAGATGTATGGAACTTGGGTGTTATAGGTTACAACTCGCAAAAACTCTGTTTTTGCTCATTACTTATTTCCCTTATAATACCCTTGTACCATAACAGTAATTTATGGTACCCATAATAGTGGTAGATAATGTGAAAATTAATTCACTATTAGTGCCTTATAGACCACTTTACATAGTTGAAATTACCATGATTATGGAGTTATAATTTCTGGGTACAAATTTTTTAGCATGCTGGATCTCATTTCACAGTACTTCTCTAGCGCCTTTTAGCTTTCATGTATGACCCCCCTCCCACTGAATGCGCTGTATCAAACCTCCTGTCCTCTAGTGTTGTTAAAGAAGGGAAACAAGTATTAGATTTTAGCTCGAGGCTAACATAGAAAGCTAAAATCTAATGATTTTAGCAGTGTATGGTGTACTACCACAACAAAAAAAAAACTTCTTGCTTCGAACAATGTATGTAACAATTATAGCTCGTTAAGATTTTAAATTCAACCAAGGGCAACTATGATAATTCTTGCGAAAAACGTAAACACCACCATAAGCGTATCTCACTGGGATTGGGAAGGTCAAACTTAAATTGTTAAAACTAGATATATACTAAAGTTATTACTTCCAACGGACTGTAGCTTCACTTTGAATAAGTAGCTACATACATAGGTTACTAAAATGACTACACTAAATATGTTCCCATAAAACAATGTATATCTTTTTATTTCCAGGTACGTTTTCCCCTTTTAGGTCAATTAAAACTCTTGGATTAAAAATCACTTTCCTCCAGCACTTCGACATTTATAAATAATTAGGCTTTCGTTATAATACTATAACTTTTTTTAAAGAATGTGTATTGAAAATAAATAGATAATTACTCATAGGTCATAAATATATATAAGTACTAATAAACAATGTATATTTATGAATTTCAAAAAATTATTTTTTTCTTTGTACAAATCGGCGCATATGTAGCAAATTAAGCCTTAATTCTGTTATGGCTATCCAACTACGGAACTAAATCCTCGAAGGAGTGTACTTCTGATCGAGTTTCATGCAAAATGTGTCAAAACTATTATCTTTGAGACTAAACAGTTTCAAAAGAATACTAAAATACATAAACAACAGTCACAAAACGTCAGTTATTCACATTCTTATTGTAATTGTTATTTTCAGCATTTTATTATTTTTACAAAGTTACATACAAATATGTCTAGCCTTGCATGTATAACACAGCATTGTTAACATAATGTTACCTTGCTTCACATTTCTACCTGTTATAAATATGCCATTGTAATTAGATATATGTTACATACCTACCTATTTCCAAGAATTGTATATAAAAGATACAGTGAGAAAGCAATAATAGAAAATTGCTTTATATGGGGTTGATATAAACGTTTATTTATATATTATAATTTATAAAAAAATTGACACCAATAATCAAACTCGGTGCCTTACAAAGTTTGGTATTTGTGTTTGATGAAATGCAAAAGAAATAGGAAGGCATAAAAAGTATACTCTTGTGAGAGTTACCATTTTCTCTAGCCTGCAGTGCAAACTTGAGGATTAGTCGCATTATACTTCAGTATATAAAATTCATCGAATCTGGCAGGTTGCCCATCCGCATTGTACCAAACCCAGAGTCCTTTATACGTATTGGGCATGGGTATAACTTTACCTATTTTGCATTCGCCTTCATGAAAAACTTTTCCGATTAATAAATTTTCGTTAATATTTGCTTGGAGACCTCCTTTAACGGCATTTGTCATTTGACCTTCAAACGGTTTAGAGACATCAATCTTTTGCCATCGAAATAGGTAAGGTGTTGGGGTGCAGAATATCTAGAAAGAAAAAGTTTCAACAACATCATCAATCCGCTTTGTTTAAGCGACATAATCCACCGAATTAACCGGATCTGACCCACCCTAATGTTTTTAGTGTATATGATTCTCCCTGTATCTTCTATTTCAGCGACAGCAGTTTCACTTTGAGGATAGATAGTTGCAACAAGATCACCATGTATATGATGAACTTGCCCTATATATCGGCCGGCGCATCCTTCAACAGCATCGTAGGGAATCTCCCCGGGAAAATAGTCCCTCCAATAGTAATTTGGTGTCGCAGCTCCTATAACAAAACTTTGCATAAAATTTCAAACATGTTCTCAAGTACAGCGCTGACCCTCTTCCAGAAAGATTCAAAAGAATAACTTCCAATCTAATTTATGCGCGAAAATTAGATTTGTATTTTTTTGTGTTGTTTATTCCAGAATTTTAGAATTGTTATATGATTTTTGAATCAGCGTTTATTTATTGTGAGCACGTATGAGTTGCTTATGTATATATTAATGCACTAGACGAGTTAAAGACCGAAAACCTGTAAATCCAAGGAACTTACCCCTAACGAAACTACCTAAATGTAGTACAGTAATTAAGTAAAGTATATGAAACATTATTGAAGCAGTATTAGAGTGCTTAGACAGCAGCTGTTATATGTATAACAATGGTGGGAATAATTCCTGCATTCCTTTTAAAAGGAACATTGCAATCTTATCAGTGTTATTCCTTTCATTTAGGTACCGATATAAAGCTTACATACACGTACATATGTGTAACCTAATTGTAACAATATCAACTAATAGATATTCTAATATAATTTTTTTACATAATATGTGCTCTAACATTTACATTTTTACTATCTATGAATATCCCGTTGCAATTAACAGAAACATAATGACACTAAAATGCACTGAATTAAAAATAATTTTATAATCAAAAACCAATCACTCTTGAAGTACTTGGAAACTCTAATTTTACAAGATAACTAAGAGTTTGGTAATCTATTATTATATAAGTTATATAACTTAGGCCCAAAATGTTTAATAGATAATAATATTTTATTAGACGAATTAATTTGTAATGTCGGGTATATTATTCAAAATTCAGTAGAATCACATACACAAAACACAATCCGGAACAAGTTAGTAAATATAATATCCAATTATAAAAATAGATATACCTATGTAGTAATAAAAGAAAAAATAGATTATAATTATTTGACACGAATTACATACATGTCAATTTCTTCCACTGACGAAGTTGTAATGAATACCTAATAAATTATGAAGGTTCTCGAATAAATGATCTTCAATCGAATTAAATGTGTCTGAAGTGACCTAAAAGTAGAAAAATATCTTAACCGTGCTTATCTATGCACATAATGGTTAGAAAAATACATTTATTATACTTATGTTTTAATATATTAAAACTAAATTCATTATTTTGTGATTGCGTAAATATAAAAAAATATAAATTACTTTAAAATGCTACTTTATTTAAATCGCTTTTTAATAAGGCATCGAAAACAATTCGTTTTTCTATAAATAGAATCATGTTATTATATTAAAAAGCATATTATTGAAAATTTACATGTGTAAAGCATACATGTTTTATCCACATATGTATAATAGCAAACAATATGCCAAAGAAACAGCTTGTGCTTTTGAAATCTACTTAAGAATTCTAATTAGTATTGTTCTTAATATAAAGAGTAAATGCAACTATTGTAAATGAAATTAATATATCGCTTTACATTTCTTGCGAATCTTTCTACCTGAAATTTACATGCTAGGTGTCTGTCTCTAATTCTAATTACAGCCGCCCAGTGCGAGTAGTCAAATGTATCGAACACCTGCCGAAGACCATGTCGTTTGAAGTCCGATTCATTACATTTGCCCTCGATAGTACATTATGTTACGTATTCTATTTCAATAGGGAAATAATAACATTCTACTAAGTTCTAGGACTAAGATATTTGTAGGAAAACAATTTATGGAAATAGATATGTTACGGAAACTGTTAAAGAACTGTGTAGGTGTATCCAAAAATGTTTCGAACAGAAGCTGATAGTTTCAACATCAAATCGTCCTTTCGGAAAATAAAGTAGTGGCAGTATTAAACAAATCAAGGTTTATGCAATTTAACTGAGGTATGTACAGTATGATGCAAATGTATCCGGACACGTATCGAGAGAGAAACACCTGCCGCACAATATTTTGTTCCGTACGGTACGCTGACACTCCGTCTATTCGGAATGAAATATTGTGCGGCAGTTGTTTCTCTCTCGATATGTGTCCGGATACATTTGCATCAGGGTGTACATATAAACTACACTAGAAGAACAAACTGAAATGGATTACCTGCTGCAAAACTGCTCGCAAAATATATTAAACTGATAACGTAGATTATATTACACATTATTACAGATGTTTTAAAATACTGTACCAGCAGTTGTTGAGTTACAACTGTCAGGAGAACGTTGTCGCTCCCTTTAAAGAAACATTGTAGGCTTATCATTGTTATCTCTTATCTTATTGTCCTGATATTTTTTCCACTTTTATAGGTCAATTAAAAGAAGGTCAAATTTATTCCAAAAAATAATAAAATAAGATAAGTAAATAAAGGTCATAAAAATACATATACTAGTTATCTCTTAAGCCGGCAATACACGATCATAAATTGCATGGAATATACATGGATTTATTGACAAACTGCAAAATTGAATGAGTATTACGACAAAAAAAGATTTACATAAATTTTTTCATGTAAAATTTGAAACATAGAACACGTCTTATTTCTCAAGGCCATTGACGTGAATTTCAAGAGATTTTCACAACTTTAGTGTTTGCTACTGGCATACTGTAAAAAGTAACGGTTGCTAGGAGTAGAATCGCAACTGATATCATTATTATTTGTATGTATACATCAGTGTTGCCAATTGGGGGATAATTATCCGAATTGCGTACAATTTTGAGGCGTTTCAATAATTTTCGGATATTTTAGCAGAAAGCGGATATTTTTCGGAGTTTTCGAACAGTTTTACTTTGAACATATACCTACTTTGCTTTTTTTTCAAAAACATATCTAGCACCTGTGGTCTGTGGCTTAATGTTTAAGTTGGTGAAATTGATTTTATTGTGTGTTCAGTGTGTTGTTCTACATGTGTATGTATCGGGGTCGACAGTGTTGTCGACCCCGAGGGAACTTGAATCATATGTACTAATAATGTAAAATATCGACACAGTTGCCATAGCACTATGCATGCACATATACGCATCATATACATCCCTGTCATTTTTCAGAGTCTGTTAAATGTTGCTCTGGCGTTTTGTTTGTGTACCACATGACGCATCAATTATGTTAAAAATATGACACGAAGTAAAGGAATTCCTATTGTACTATATGATTCAAAATACTTTTTATTAGCGGTGGCTATGGATTACATATGTATATTTGAAAAACGTATGGCTATTTACTTACCTGTCACATGTGATTAATTTTAAATGTCAGAATTCTGATTAGCTTGGAAGTTATATTGTCGTTGGCAGTAACTTATTACATTGAATTAGAAAAGTGGTGTTTACTGGTCAACAAAAGGCATTCATTATTGAGTCATACTTTCGCAATGAATATATCGAAAATGGTGAATGGGAGTATAGAAGTCAACCATGCTTACAGGACTTTCGTTTGAAATATCTAGACGTAATAATCGATGAAGCCGTATTTTATAATAACATTTATTACCTGGTAAATACATTTAGAGATACTGGAAGTGTTTAACGAAAGAAAGGTAGTGGGGCAGACGTATGTACCTACGTACAAAGAAGATTTATTATTTGCTTATACATTATTTTGCCGTTTAAAATGAATTGCATTTGACAGAGCAAGTCAGGTTCGGTCTGACGGGTTGTCAACTCAATGACTGTCACTGAGCTAACGACTTCGACTGCTTTACTTGTGTTTACTTGCTCGTCTGACAGTCTAAGTTAAACCATGCGCTTTTAAAATATACATAATCAGTTGATCACGTAAATACCATTTTTCTAATTCATTGTAATAAGTTACTACCAACGATAATACAGAATTCTGACATTTAAAATTAATCACATTTGACAGATAAGTAAATAATATTAGCTAAACCATACGTTTTTCAAATATACGTAATTCATAGCCACCGCAGTGTTTTAATGTTTCAAGATTGATATTGACAAGTAAACGAAAAAATTATGAAGCAAATTGGAGAAATGTACAATATATGTACTACAGTGGGTATTCAGAAACAGCAGCACTTATTATTGGTATTCAAACGGCCGGCCACTTCCTATGCGGTACTACCTGTGTAATACCATTTAATTATCTGAATCCTTTCCTCTTTCGTGAAGATTATTTTATTGGAAAATTGTGTGGTCAATATGTCAATATGTCAATATCTTCCGCGTAATCCATGATATAGATATGGCATCGCTGCTCGATGAAATGCATTACTTATAGACGGCTTTAAAGTTTGAAATAGGTCCACATTGTATGGTGGTGTATGGTACTGTGGTTCTACTCGTTTATGTACAACGTATAGAATTAGATTTTTTTGTTTTTTAAAAGCAAAAGGACTGTTTAAAAGTATTTAAGTGAAATACTTTTTTAGGTATAATATCTAAGTAAAGAATTAAAAGTTTATTTTTGAGACATCAAATATCTATAGTAAATCGTATTTTAAGTGAGTGTTTTTCTATTTCTAAGAAGAGATTTATATTTTTTTGTTAAATACAGAATACAGGAAGATTTGTTTATTCATTTTCTTGATGTTTTACTCTTTTTATACCTACCAGCACAAAATAGGCAGTTCCCAACATTGGCGGGTTTCTTTCGAAATATGTATAGTGTGGACAATTGGGGATAATTTCAGGCTGCAGACGGATAATTTATGCATTTGGCATTGGCAACACTGGTATACATGCGTGTACAGATAGCACAGACTAATTACGACCACATACTATTAGGTGTGTATTGTGATATAGGTATTGTGTATTGTTGTTCTGGGTTGTGTGTTCGCTTAGTATTAATATGTGGACTCGTAACAACACGAAAGTTTACAATAACAAATATTTACTTTTCTTTGCAAATGATTTTATTAATAAATATGTATAAATAAATTGAATTGTCATTAAGCTAATACATTATTTTGCCATGGTACTGCACCAATACCATTGAAATAATGGGTAAATTCTTTTCGCCCTTGCATTGCTGTAGATGTAGCGCGGTTACCATGTTGTTGGTCTACTCTTGTAATCGGCGGATGTATCATTTTGAAGATTATATAAGTGAGACTCTTCAACTAAATAATTGTGAAATACACAGCATGCTAATGTAATATCTCGTATGTTATCAGTACTTAAATTCATTGTTCCCAGAAGTACACCAAATCTATTAGCGAGTATTCCGAACGTATTCTCACTATCCGTCGTGCACTGGCAGAAGCGATAATTGAATATTGCTAGATTATCAGTTAACCCGCGAAACGGGTATGGTTTCATTAAATATTTTTTCAGTGGGAAGGCACTGTCAGCTACAATCACATAACGTGTGGGTTTCTCACGCCCTGGTAGAGGTAAATGCCGCAAATTATTTTCCATACAACGATATAAGCTACATTGAGCAAACACTCCTCCATCTGAAACTCTACCATTTACACCAACATCAATATATATAAATCTATATTTGGCATCTGTTAACGCCAGAAGTACAATGTTAAGAAATCCCTTGTAATTGTAATACATAGAACCAGCATCTGAAGATGCTGAGAATGCAATATGTTTCCCATCTAACGCTCCTATTGTGTTCGGTATTTGCCGCAAATTGTAAAAATCATTACTGATGTTCAACCATTCAACTTCACTTTTTGGAATATACAAAATAAGCAATGACAAAATTGTCGCAACACTTAAGACGGTTTATAGTTAATTACTCATATATTCTGCAGCAAGTTTGGAATAAATTGCTTGGCAAACTACTCGCACAAACTGAGCAATGTTTGATTCATGCACTCTTGTTGAATACATTAAATTTCTAAACGTTTCTAGATATCGTAAGGTAATCATTAATTTGTCCTTTCGAGGAATACATTCCCTCATAACAGTATTCTGTTTTGAAATAGACTTCTCTAGTTTTGCAAAGAGCTTTAAAAAAACAAGTATTTGTCATTCTCAAATAATTATTATACGCATCTGGATGCTCTACTAATAACTCCTTGTTTAATAAATTTATAATTCCTTTTTTGTTACGTCATGCCATCCATGGACGAACCCATAACTTTCGTTTACGTCTTTTCTTTTTGGATTTTAAAAAGTATGCTGCTATAGCGGTAGTCACTGTCACAACTAAAACTGTTGACAACGCCTGTCGATTCATTTCTTTTTGTACTTATTGTTATAAATTATACACAGTTCTAATCAATGTATAATAAGGTTATGACCACGTTATGGCAACAATATGACAACTCGTATAATAGCATGGAACTTAGCCACAATTATCGAATAATTTCGGTAACATTTGCTTTTTGTAATTAGTACCAAAATACTCGATATAAGTATTGCACATTTATTTGTGAATTTATTGAAACATGTATTGTGGCCACTTTTAGGTACATCAATTTTTGCATACAGTTCTGCGTGAATTTTACATGTAAATATTGCCGTGTATTGCCCACTTTATACATATTTCTTCATTAACATCAAGATATGAGCTAGTTTGTGTAACCCACTTGTGTCAATGTTAGCAAATATTTTTAATTTGCATGTTTTAGTGCGGTGTAAAGCAATGAGTCGTTATTTAATATGTAGGTCGTAAAATGTAGCGGTATAAATTAAATCTACTGAATAATAAATACATGTATGTCTTTTTGAGTAAAAATACGCCAGACACCGTGACAAATTGTATCACAATCCTTACTGGCTGATAGCGTATATGTGATATAAGCAAATACATATATACTCTGTGACATATAAGTTGCAATACCAAGAAGAGGTAGGAATTTGTTGACTAAACTTGGCAGAAACATATATGTAGGTAACTACTAGAAGATGACAATTGATTAAAATTCAGAAAAATTGGTCAAAATTGGCCCACCTGTCAGTTTCTTCAATATTTTTTCACAATCTTGTCAGGTGTATATTTTGTGACACGTTGTGCGAAACGTTGTATCATTTTCGCTTTTAATTGTTGATATGAGAGTGTGATCGTACCTGGAGTGCGCCAATACGGAAATTACCGTCAATTAGGCGAATTCGATAGAAGAAAAAACTGGGAGGTGAAGAAGAACAAATGGTGGAGGTGCAGGATTACCACTTTCGACTTATGACACCAAAAATCGATTCTCCAGTAGCAGATTAATTTGACTTGCTTTCATATAGGCTATATCTTGTATTACCACTAACGGTTGAACACAGATAGCAACGTTTTGACTGATGCTGGTTGCGAATTACTTGGAACGTAGACTGGCGTAGGGTGGTCTTTAGTGATGAATCGCGATTCTCTTTGGTAATGCATGATGGCTGTATGACGGTCAGACAAAGATGTTAGGAACGACGTAATGTTCAATTTTCTGTCACAAACCATGTGACCAAACTGTGGGGTTATAGTATAGGGTGCTTATGGGAGTAGATATTGTATATTGTATATTGTATATTTCGTCCATAGACTACAACAGTAGTAAGATAAGTCAATAAATACATATACATCAAAATACATAATTCGGTGACTACAATAAAAATAGTAAATAACATCACCACAAATAAACAACTGGGGCAACAAATTATACACATAAATCATCAACTAAATATTCATTATATGAGTAGTAACACTTCCCCAACAGCAACCTCCTCACTGATTTCTGAAATTCAGGCCTGCCCAAAATTTTAAAAGATTCTGGCAGGTGGTTATATGCAGTGATAGCCTGATAGAGAGGATTTCTCTCGAAGAATGCCAGTTTATGCTTGGGTATTTCTAGCAATGAACCATGCCTAGTGTTGTAGTTGTGATATTCACCCAGAGCAGTAAAGTTGCTACTGCTATTTTTAGCATACATTAATAATTGATATATATAAATACATGGAAGGGTCATAATACCCATATTTATAAAGTATTGTTTGCAACTAGCTCTATTGTTCAAATGATTCATAATACGTATTGCTCTTTTTTGTAATTTGAATGCTTTATGGAGATCGGATGACACACCCCACGCAATCGTAGCGTACGACAGGACCGAGTGAAAATCTGAAAAGTAGTACATTCTCAGGACGCTCAAGTCCACTTGAGACCGCAAGCGTCTCAACACATAACATACCGGAGAAAGTCTTCTACATAATTTGTCTATATGTTCGTACCAACTACATCTATAATCGATCGTTATACCCAAGAATTTGATATTTTCTGTTTGAACAATACTTTTGCTATTACAACTAATTAATAGTGATTGATCCCTATCATATGTTCCAACCCTAAATTCTATAAATTGTGATTTCTTATTGTTTATAACTAATTTATTATTTGCCATGTAATCACTGGCCTTTTCCAGAACATCACGAGCGCAATCATTTAGTTTGGCTTTATCTTTTGAGCTCACAATTAAAGATGTGTCATCAGCAAACATGACGACATTATCTATTGTCATATCATTTACATAGATGATGTACAAGAGAGGTCCAAGAATACTACCCTGAGGTACTCCTGTATCCATAACCAATTGCTGTGAACATGACCCCTTTACTTCAACATAATGTCTCCTGTTGAGTAGGTAGCTCTTGAACCACTCATGCACGCCCCCTCGAATACCGTATTTATATAATTTATTCAACAATATTTCATGATCTACAAGATCAAAGGCATTTGTAAGGTCCAGAAACATACCTACACAAGCATTACCACCATCCAATTCCTCATACAACATTTTTAAAAATGCTACTATTGCGTCAGAGGTGGAACAACCCCTTCGAAAGCCAAACTGAAAATTTCTAAGCAAACCGTTTTTATCAAAGAAATTTATTATTCTGTTTGCCATTGCTTTTTCAAAAACTTTCGAAAAGCAACTCAAAATCGATATAGGGCGATAATGTTCAATACTAGTCGCAGACCCACCCTTATGAATAGGTTTTATTTTTGCGGTTTTTAATGCCTCAGGATATATCCCACTTTCCACCGAATTATATATGAGAAACGTCAGAGGCAACGCCAGTCCATCAATACATTGCTTCAACAAATATACATTAATGTTATCGGCACCAGAAGAATATGTAGTTTTTAAGTTTTGGACAATATGCTTAACTTGTTCGTTTTCGCTTACGGGTTCAAAATAAAATGATTTAGTATTTGAACTAATTTTATCCCTATTCATACAACTTTGGCTATTGACGGGAAAACTCCTACACACATTATTAAAATAATCATTAAAACACGTTGCTAACAAAAGAGGCTCTGTAATAGTTTCTCCATGAACAGTTAACTTAATGTTATGTTGCTTATCAGATTTGCTTTTCGAATAGTTATTTATAATTGTCCATGCTACTTTGGATTTATTATCTGCTCCTGTCATAATATGATTGTTGTATAACAATTTGGCTGCTTTAATTACTCTAGTATATACTTTCTTATAATTGTTGTAATAATTTTTACTATTACTGCCTGATATGATTTGGTATTCACCCGAGGCAATATTAACGCACAGCAATATACGGATGATCGTGGTGGAACTCCATATCCACTCCGATCTCGGTTTCTTTCGCCCATGAAGCTTGGGAATATTATGGAGAGAAGACTGAGGAACTTGTTGAATCCTCCGCCGACGCTGCACGCTCGATCATCTGCTAGAACCAATGCCGCGAGGAGTGGAGAAATGTGTATCCAATAAGGAGTTTTTTTTCTGTAGTATTAAATGTACTATATGTCTAAAGATATTTTTTATTAGTAAGTTAAAAGAAACTATGAAGTTATTATCATGCTAACGGGCATGTCTGAACAGGATTTAACATGTTTGAGCTACATTTGTAGGTCATAGTCGTTAAACCACTCCCTTTCTTTCTCTATAACCAATAAAATCAACGAATTCATAGATCTGTGCATATGTGAGTTTATATAAGGCCCTACAGACACGTTATTCGACTCAAATTGACTCAAGGTATGGTACTAACATTAGTCAAACGTTTTTTTGAATTCGCAGTGTCCCATATGTGTGTAAAAAACCCAGTTTTTGTTATGTATGTGGAGAATTCACCGTTCAACAGCATAGACGAAATATTACACATTTAATAGAAAAATCGTATAACCTTTATTTTAAATTAAAAATTACAAATCAAGACAAGTTGTGGACACCTCACAATGTCTGTGCACGATGCCTCATAAAATATTTTTACCGCCATTACACATAAAATTAAGTCTGAAGAATTTTATGAAAGCATTGGGCAAAGAGGGACCAGGATTTTGATGCCTTAAACAAAAATTTCCTAATATATCTGAGGCAAAACTTAAAGAGTGGATTTTTATAGGACCCCAGATTAAAGTGTTACAAAAGGACCGAGAATTTGACGTCCTCTTGAGCGATTTACGACGAACTGCTTGGGATGCATTTAAAAGTGTGACAAAGAATTTCTTAGAAAATAAAAAATCTGACGATTACGAGGAAATTATTAGTGAACTTCTTAAAAGTTACTGGCTGTAATATGAGTCTTAAAATACGTTTCTTGCATTCGCACCTGAACTTCTTTGCGCCGAATCTTGGCGATGTTAGTGACGAGCATGGGGAAAGATTTCATCAGGATATTTCCACTAATGAAAAACGCTATCAGGGCAAATGGAATAGCGAAATGCTTGCCGACTACTGTTGGACTTTAATTTCGGAATGTTCTACATTCTTCTTCATTCCCATATAAAAGACAAGTGAAAAGAAAGACTTTCTAAATACGTCCCAGAATAACATATCTTTAGTTAGTGTTAGTATTGTATGGTCAATATGAATTTCATTTGTTTATAATACCAGACGTGATAGAAGAAATTTGTTTTTATAATAATTATTAGGACTACAAAAGAAAACAAGTTTGCATATAATTCATTAAAAAAAAATTAAAAAAATGAAAAATTGTTTTTCTATGATTATCAAAAAAATGTATATTTTTTTTGAAAATCTGCTACCTTTTAATAGTTAAACGATTTTACCAAGTTAGTCAAAGTTTCTACCCGATCTTGATGATGCGATTTCTAGTGAAACTAGATGTTACAAAAGTCTCATGTATCAGGAGACTTTAATACTTTTGTGCAAATTTGCAAAGCGTCGTATTCTCACAAACACCCCAAAAATGTTGCTATGCGAAATAATACTAAATAACTTCGAATACCAACACGTATAGATATTTATTTTAACATGCATCACAAATACAACAATATAACTTAAACTTTGTGAAACTTATCTAAGGTGTCAAGACATAGATTTGTTCTTTCTTCTAATCAGTAGTGCAGAATTGAGGAACGGATACATTAAATTTCAATATATGAAACTTATCGAACCTGGCAGGGTGCCCGTCCACATTGTACCAAACCCAGAGTCCTTTGAACGTATTTGGTATCGGTATAACTTTACCTATTTTGCATTCGCCTTCATGGTAAACTTTACCGATAAATAAATTTTCATTTATATTCGCTTGAAAACCTCCTTTAACAGCGTTATTCATTTGACCTTCATATGGCTCTGAAAGGTCAATCTTTTCCCACAGGAATTGTTGAGGTGTTGGTGTGCAAAATATCTAAAAAAAATACTATATCGTTTATTCGGTAGTTCCTTGAGCAACAAATGTAACCAAAGTCAACCAACATACTTGTATTCACTAAAATAGACACCTTGAAAAGAAAGCGATGACTTATTACTACTTAGGAACGATCGCTTCAGAACTGCGATCTTCAAATCTATCACATAGATCACATTGTTACAACAATGCCTTGAATTGAATAGATACATTCCTTCTGGCAATATACGCTCGCATAGAAATATATGGTGAGCTATCAATCGAAGAACTACTCACTCTTATATTTTTGGTGTATATTACTCTGCCCTGCTCTTCAGTAACAGCGGTTTCACTTTGAGGGTAGATGTTTGCAACCAGATCACCAAGTGCATGATGCACTTGCCCTATACATATATCGCCCGCCACATCCTTCAACAGCATCATGAGGAATACTACCAGAAAAATAATCTCTCCAGTAGTAATTTGCTTGTGCAGAACCTGTAACAAAGGGAAAAACGTATAATATTTCTTTCACTGCAATATTTTAGTAGTTTTTGATGGTCTGAGTACACAAGACATTCGCAATAATATTAGAAACAATATGGAACTACTAGAAATTCATGGCTAATATGATGGATGTTAGAAAAAGCAGCAACAGGCAAAATTTCAAATAATTTCAGCATAAAACAAATTAACGTCTTCATGGTTTATTTAAGTATAATCTGTAGAAAACAATAGATTAATTAGGTAGTTTACCTGCTTGAAAATTGTTAACAAAATATATCAAACTAGTAGCATAAAATATATCAAACATCATTAGAATAGTTTTAAAACGCGCCACAATTATGTATGTAGATGTTGTACCCGTATTACAACTGTTGCAATCTTTGCTATTGCTTTTAAAGAGCTTACTGCAGTCTTATCATTGTTTTTTCTTAAATTTCTTAATTCGTGTCGAGCTATATATAAGTTTGCGTCAAAGAAAACAAATATTTTTTATTTATATATTTTATTATGTGTCGAACAATGACTTCTTTTATATGGTAGGTGATAAAGTGTTGCATGGTAGGGGTGTGGTATTCACGTAAGAGTAGGAGTGAATTGAAAGATGACAGAACATTTTCTCAAAATGAAAATCTTTTATATTTATCTATCTATAATTTAATAATCTTTATATTTGAAGCATGGCTCTAAAAAAACTCTAAAAGCCACAGAAATAAGTGAGAGTAAATTGCAGTATTAACTGTCAGATTTTTGCTAAGTTCTTACATACTTATTACTTACTTTTCCTAAATTCAAAACAAGTCATTTTCTCGGAAACACCACAGTGTGGAAGGGTAATTTCAGTTTATCGATTATTCTGCAAAATCTTACTTCGAAATTACAAAAAATGTTATCGGCACTTGAAAGTATATGAACAAATATACCGTCGCCATTTACTCCACAACCATTTGTAACGTTAATCAATGCTTAGAAAGCTTTTGCAATCCATTATGAATCACCCAAACTTTGGCGTATTAATCACACTCTAGACAAAATGTATCTAACCATGCTTCGCTGCGGGTGATTTGAACTTAAACAGGACTAATAAACATATGTAGATCCAGCATTGCAAATGAAGTACGTAGTTTTGGTCTATCCGACTATATCAGGATCTTTCAAAAGATCAATTAAAAAAATTAATTCGTTTATTAACGGGTCGACTATGAAAGAAAAACGAATTCGTCTTCTCGATTTTATACCATTTGTTTATCCTACAACACCATATGCATATAGATATATAGAAACCTCACTCAATTTTGCCCATGCATCTACTATCGTATTTCTGCATTTGTATTTTTAGTTTGTTGGATTCCACAAACACTCGAAATTCGGTAAGACTAAATTAACAAAGTTAATGACTCACTATTCCACTTAAAATCCGCCTTGTTTAAATAGGAAATGAAATAGCGCACTAGTTTCCTGCAAAGTGCACAAACAGCGAACACAGCGCAACATTTAGTTTTTGTTGCGGTAATAAGAAGCAATCGGAAGCAACTAACTGGAACTTTCAGAAACAATTTAAACACATAACATCAAAAGAACTACTTGTTTCGAACAATAGGTGTATGTAACAATTACAGCTCCTTAAGATTTTAAATTCAACCAAGATCAACTTTGATAATTCTTAAAAAATGTAAACACCAACATAAGCATATCTCCCTGGGATTGGGAAGGTTAAAATGCTATAAAATTACCATATTTGGTCATATTGCAGTTCATTTTTGCAGTAGATCCTTACATACAGTAAGTTCAAATATGAAACGAGCTAACTACATTTTAATGACAAATTATTACAAGTCTAGAGCATGGCATTTTTAAGACTAAATTCTAAAGTTATTACTTCCAACGGAACGTAGTTTCGCTTTGTCTCCATCAAACAATATGTTTATATCTTTTTATTTCCATATATTTTTTTCCACTTTTA
>ML218759.1:3139-76498 GCA_004785975.1 Popillia japonica
CATCCCATTGCTTTTTTATGTTGCAATTTGTGTGGTTGTATATCCAATCGTTCTCCACTTTATCTATAAGAATAAGCATTTTCTAATGTCTGCGACTCGCTTAAATAGTAATTTCATAGTAAGTGACGCATAATATTAATCATATTCTTTTTAAATAGTAATCTATTTTTCTATTCTAATTTGAGCATAGTAAAAAAAATCCGACGTACGGTATACATACAAAAGCCTTCTCCATTTAAAGATTTATTCTATTGGATATAGCTTATATATTTTATTCTAAAGAAATTTAAATTCTATTACTTTGATTTTAGCTGCACCTATCCTTGCAAGTTTTCCGCACATGCTTTGGGCAGATACTTCATACTCCAGTACAGTACTAGGACTACTACCAAATCCAGACAAACATCAAACATTTGTGGCTTTAGAACCTGTAAGTAAAGTACTATTAATAAGAGCCAACTGAATAATCTGCTTCATTTGTTTCAGAACACCGGCACTCCATTACAAGGAGCTAAAAGACTACAGTTTAACACTATCTGCCGCCCAATAACAAATTTAGATATAACTCAAAGCCTAAATCGTAGCGTTTTTCCTGTAATATGGGTAGAAGAGGTATGGAAAAGTTACATTCTTTAATACACTTTTATTCCATAGCTTTAATTATGGTTGAGTATAGTCGTACTATACACATGCCTAATTCGCTCATTGCAACTCAAAGAAGAGGTAACGGTACCCACTTACTATACAGTGTAGCCGCTTACGGCTGTGAATAGAGTCTACCTCGTCTGCATTAGGACTTTGTTTTACAAGGCAGTAATGAGACTGGTGCTATAGTATCACAATGAAACATTTATTTCAAAAACATCAACAATTATTCAAGGTACTGTCCATTCTGTTCAATCCACTTATCTCATCGCTTTATCCACTTGTCATAAATTTCCTTGAAACATTTTCTGATAGTATGTTTAGTATGCCTACAACAGTGTTGTTGAGCTCTAAGTCCGACTCAAATCTTCGACCGCTCAACTCTTTTGTGACTTCAAGAAACAAATAAAAGTCACATGGAGCAAGGTTGGGAAAGTAGAAGGGCTATAATTTCTACTCCTAATTTTTCAATTGATCGTTGTCCAATCACTGATCTGGGAGAAGGAGCATTAGCAGCTAAGGGAATTCAGAGGCGTCCAACCAAAGTCTTGATAAAGCGGCCGTTTTTTCTTTAATTTTGCCTTTAAAAAAAAATCAGGTGCATCACTTTACCAGCGCTTTTGACAGTTTTGGCCTTCGGTGGTCTTGGGCTACCTTTATTGCATACTTTGAAACTTCCATTCAGGATTAGGATCCTATTGTATCATTAGGATGATAAAATAGACCTTCGTCACATGTAACCACATTATTAAAAACTGTGGATTACGTTGCAGTTGTCTTTTCCACCTCTGACAAATTGTCAGTCGATTTACTTTTTATTCGTCAATTTTACTAGGACAAGATTCATCTTCAACTGATTCGCAACCCTCTTTATACTTCTTACTCCACTCAAACATTCCACATCATACTAATTTATTACATATGTGGATATACATTTTTGATCATTTCGAAAGTTTCAATTGATGTTTTGCCCAACTGAATACAAAATTTTATAATATATTTTAATAAGTTAAATCAAAGCTAGTCGAGAAAAAGTACAGTACAAGTCATAGCACCAGTCTCGTTATTCTCTGATACATTCTCGTAGATCTTCTCTAACATTCTTCTTACGTCTTTACACTCTGTATCGTTTTTCCTTAGAACACAACCTGAATTAAGTAGTTTCGTATTCATCCTTTCATATTTATTATTGTGCGATATTCAAATACGTTTTTATTAACACGTCTCACGACAACGCCATACTACGCCCTAATATTCAGTAGAATAAATTGATTTTTAATTGAATTAAGTAGTGTTTGAATTGATCTTAAAGTGGAAAAAATATCTGGAAAATGAATAATCTATAGACAAACACAAAAAATGCCTATAATAGGCGCACATGGTCTACTGTTGGAATCAGCCCGCTACGAGAGTATCTGCTATGAGATCTGTCCAGAGATATAGAGTAAAGAGAACGCTCATAAACCACTGCGCATCCAAATTTTGATGTACACACTGGGAGTCGCCATTTTTAACCTTCAGACTACCAACATACTTAAAATTTAAGGTTGTAAACCCATAGATAAAATATTCCCTACAAAATAATCAGAGAGATAAGAGTAGGAAGGATGCACATAAACCACAGCGCAGCTAAATTTTGATTTAGTTTGTGTTATTTAGGTTACACATATATAACTTTTTTCGGCTTGTTTTTGAATTTACGAAAAACAATTTATTATTTTTGAGGTTACATTTACATTTTAAGTTATTAATTTGAATTGATTTAACATCCCGTCTACTGTAAGAGCGTGTAAGAACGTAAGCGTTTTAGGGAGGATTTTCATCATTTGATTTTATTCTATGTACATGCATGATTTCTTAATTTTACTTACGTTTTCTTACGGGAAGGTTATTGTAAGAGTGCTTTAAAAGTAGTAGAATATCGTATGCCTAATATTTATAATACTCAAATTGATAATTTTTAAGTCTAAAGCAAATATTTTGAAAGTTTTAGGAAAATTAAATATAATACACTTGAATTATATGTATTATTTTAATAATTCGAGTCAATAGCTATGCTTGTTCAATTGAAAATTACTTAATTGAATAAAACCATGGGTTAGAACAAACTATTCATACCATTATTCTGTAGGGAATGCTAAGTCTACAGGTTTGCAACATTGAATTCCAAGTAAGTTGGTAGTATGAAGGGTAAAAATGGCGACTTTCAAAATTAGACATTCGCGCATGTTATACGAGCATTCTCCCTACTATAGGTTCTTTCCAACAACGCTTAGAACCAGTTCAGAATTCCCCAGCGCATGCACAAAATGAAATGCATATTCCAACAAGTAAAGAACTGGAATCGGGATAGAAAAATAACTATTCCAACAAATTACGAACTAGTACCAGAACGAATTCAAGAACGGTGAAACCAGTACCTGATTCAAGGCAGGAACTACTAGAATCGACAGGCGTACAACGCATGTTGTAGGTATTTGTATTGTCAGATCTCAAGTTTTGTTTTTTAAATAAATACTAAAATGAGCGATTTTGAGGAGGACAACATTTACTTTGACTCAGATGCAAGCGAAGAGGACGCATTAGAATTATTAATAGGGAAAAGTCGTGTAAAAAATGAAAATTTTTTAGGTAGTGTACAACATTCAAAATAATATTTACCTGCAATGTTGATGCCTTATTTTTTAGGTTAAGCTATCTGTCAAATATGTGTAACAGGAGTATAAGTTCTTATTTGTATTCCAACGAACGCTTATTTAGAACCGGTAGAGAAATCGCGTTTGCGCACTTTGCAGTTATGAACGGGTTCTGGAATTAGTTCCAATGGTATTGTTGGAAAGAACCTTATATCTCTGGATCTGTCCCGTTCGGTAGTACTCCCGTTATGTACTGTTTCCCAACTTTAGTCACTAGAGGGCACGAGGTTTGACACCGCGCATTCCGTGGGATGTTGTAAACGCAAAGATCAAAAGAAAAACACTGCCAAAACAGATCTTGCATGTCAAGCTTCGCTGATGAGGTTTTTCGGTTAAAACGGAAATCACGTGATCCGAAGCCAATGCTTGATCTTGTTTCATTGTGCTCTCGTAGCAGGGTGATTCCAACAATAGACCATGAGCACCTATTATAGGCATTTTTTGTGTTTATTTTTTGGCATCTTTCGACGTTATTTTAAGTCTGTAGACAATTTTTCAAACAGAAGTCCATTCTTATTAGTAAAAAAAAGTAATACTCAGAAAAATAGTTCATATTAAAATTAGCTGTAGTCAGTGGAGTAAATAAGTAGGTAATTTTAAATGCTAAACACAATTTAATCTTTATTATTTTGGAGACTTAATCACCACTAAATGAAGTCATTGTAGTTTAGCTAATGGTTCGACATAATTATAAACCGCAGTAATTCTCCCAAAACAAGTTCAGATTATATTCAATAATAACAGCTTAAGTAATAATTTAATTTTATTGAAATATTCAACTTTTTCATAGTAGGTAGACACGTTTTTTCATACAAACAAAAGTGTTGTCATAAATAATTCACTTCACAACGTAATTAGTAGAAACAAATATCACAAGTTACATAAATTATTGTAATATCGTTTTAGTGAGACAGAATATTCTTTTTGACATACTAATAATTTGAGTAATCAGTAGTCTGTGTCTAACCCACTCTAAAACAGAAAGACATTATTAATGGTTAGTTCGGCACAGCATGAGGCAGATTAGTAGAAAACTTATTTTTACCACTATTGCAACACCCGTTGTAATCTCAAGAGAAAGTAAATTAGAACGTAATTTGAAAATCCCATTTGCAATAGAGTACTCATAAGAGGATGAAGTAACTAGTATTCCAGAGGAAAAATCAATATGGCGAATCTGTAATCTGAAATATATGTTACATACCTCTCTGTGCCGAATTGTAACTATACATAATGGATTACGTTCACGTCATAATGTTAAACATGGATTTCCGAGTTAACTGCATTATTCGTCCAAGTTAATAACAGCAAACTACATCTACTATGCGCTTCCAGCTTTAAATAATGTTTTGTTTACTCATATATATTTATGTAGTAGCTCGTTCCAAAGTCTCAAACACAAGTTTCTAGACACCAAATAGCATAACACTCTGTAATATTATTTATTATAGCGAAGGGATACTTGTACATTTGCAATTATTTTTATTTACACAAATAGATGTATTATTAGTACCTATTACTGCTGCTTTATAATACAATCATCTTTTTATGTCATAATATTATTACAATTTTAAATATCAGTTAGCAGGCTGTAATTATGCATTATGACAACAAAACGCCTGAAAAGCTTGTCCGTATCATAAGAGTATACATACATCAAGTATCTTCTTGGTCTAAATTCTTCACATAATTTTGTTACAACAACCAATGCAACAACTTTCGGAACAGCTATTACATGAGGCGATTTCCATATTTGTGAAAATACTCCTACATACGTCTGCATTGACGTGTGTATTCCATTTCCCGACATTAAACAAGCATCTTGTGAAACTCTGTTTGTTATTCCATCACCAGCCACATTACTCGTCCTCTTTATTGTTGCAACAATTGCTTTAATTTCATTGATTGTCACTATTGTAAACTAATAAATAAATATAAATAAAATAAATACGTACGTATCTAATCGCCTACTATTTTTAGGGTTTTAACTTACCAGAGGAACAAGTTCAACAAATTAAGGACGATTATTTTAGCAGGTTACGTATGTTGGATAACGTTTCGTACGCACTAATTGGAGTTGGAGCTGCGCTGATGGTCATCTGTATGCTTTATTTTATTTATTTTACATATAAAAAATTCTGTAATAAATAAGCTGTGTATATATACATATATACAAGTGTAACTTATTGTATACAAATGTGTTATCTCTTTCGTATGATATTTTATAAATTAAAAGTTTAGAACAATAACTGAAATAGTTATAATCTCAAGTTGAGATTTATTTCTCTTTTACAACATTTAAATTGAATTAAATCATGATAAGAGCTTTGCTTGAGTCAACAATAATTATTTTAATCTATTTGTAAATTTATGTGAGTATTTATTTATTCAGTTACTTTTTAATTGAGGAAGAATACCTCAACGTCCCACCAGTGACATGTCATGTGCGTGTGGAACTTACACCCCCTAAAAAACCTCGCCTTGTAAGATGGAGAATCTACCCCGCGCTGGCTTCTTCTCCCTTAGAACCTTCTCTGCTTGCCCAAGATCGCTGAATCCGTAATTCTCGTGAGATTGCAGAACCTGGTTATTAAAGACAATCTACGAGTACTACCCGATAAACAGTTTGGATTCCAGGAGTGTTGCAACGCCTTGGCTTGTGAGAAACACCCAAATCCATTGAGACTTGGACTGCCCATACTTGAGTGACTACGCGCTGATGCTGGCCAGAGCAAGTCTTGAAAGGGCATTGAAGGTCGAAGAACCGGCTCATCGAAAACCTTGGGCAGCTAGTCCCTGATCGGCCCCCGCCTACACCCGCTTCTACACCCACCGCATTATAGAGCTGGCTAATTAACACCGACCGCGACTTGGTCGTCCACTCCCGGCGTTGCTAAGATTCTCGACCAACTATCGGAACCCGCGGTTAGCGGAATTGCATCCTAGAGATGAAAGAGTTTCAGGACCCGGAAAGTCCAACCTTAGAGGAGCAGAAAGCCCTCTTACCTTGTCAACAAACGTGGCGAATTTACTAATTTATCTTATAATTCTGATTATTATTTTTGTTTGTAGTAGATTACCTACTGTTATATGTAGAATAGGTAGGCGGATTATTGTCATGTCAGTTTGGATTTCATCAAGGAAGGTTTAGTGTTGACACCATTTAAGAAGTTAAGGCAGTAAACAAGCCTTAACATTTAAATAATTTCTCTTCCCGTATTGTTGTTCTGGTAACATTAGATGTCAAGAATGCTCTCAACTCGGCTAAGTGGATGGGCATTCTTTTTGCTTGAGAAGAGCTATTTCGGATTCCGCAATATCTTTTACGTACACTTAATGAATATCTAGACAATCACTTGCTAATTTACAATTCGAAACAGCGGCAGTGTAATTTTAAAGAGATGTCTGAAGTGGCTCAAGGATCCATCTTAGGTCCCGACATGGATTATTCCTTATGATGAATTCTCAAGATTGGAATTATTGCAGGTTGTTATTTCAGTTGGTTATACCCCTAACATTGTTCTGCTTGTGACTGTGCGGAACCTGAAATTAGCGAAGATCAAAATTAATTAATGGGGAAAATAAATAGGCCATAGTTTGACAATTACATTTCATAAGTCAGAAATTGTTATTCTCACTAGAAATAGAATAGACAGGATTATGCCCATGAGAGTGGGTAATATTAAATACTTCTAGCCCAGCTGGTAGATACCAAACAGCTATGATTGATAATCTTTCTTTTTGGCAACATATAATTAAAAGAGCTGATAAAGCGGTAGAAACGAACACAAATTTTATTCGAGTTATTGATGATTCTGGAGGTCCTAGTTCAAGTTAACGAAAATTACTTTTGATTGCTATACATTCTGTTATGCTGTATGGTTCTGAAATATCGATTCATGCTTTAGCCAAATAATGACTTCAGGTTTCCGCACGGTATTTGAACCAGCAGTTCTGGTTGTTGCAGGTGTCATCCCAATAGCGGTTCTGACTAAGGAAAGACAGAGAACAAGCGGGAACCTGGAAATATTGAAATCCTGTATGAAATTATTACGTGGCAACAGCTTTGGGAAACGGATTTACGTCGGACTGCGAGACTTATCCCCCATATACGCCCTTGGATAGAAAAACGTCATGGGGAAATCGATTTTTTTGGCACAATTCGTGATGGTTATTGTTAAATACAAATATATTCATGCGCATATTTATACCAGTAGTGACATCTACATGTTGTAGGTAGAGTATTAGACATATAGAAAAACATATGTATAGGTGTAGTAATATATTAAGTGTACGGTAGTTCCTAACAGGAGTGCAGCATTTTCTTCTTTTTTACTTTGTTCGGTTGTTCATTAAAGTTCTTTTAATATACTGCTTTATTTATTATAAAGTACAAATGAAACAGTTATTTTAAAGATTATCTATAGCTCAAGAAAAAAACTGATAATCGAGGGCGAAGTCTATCACATATTCTTAGATTGTAATCGTTGGCTAGAATGGATAAATTGATTATTTAATGGAATAGGCGATATTTTACCTGGCTCCATTATTGAAAAGATGACAAAATCTAATCGTGTACGAGATTTAGTATCATTCAAAATTTTTTGCGCACTAAAAAGAAAAAGAAAGAATTATGGTTGAATTGCAATAACAAAATTGTGAATATGCTATTTCCTAAATCTGACGTCTAGAGAGTGGTAACCCTAAAGCCATAACCGCAACAAACTGATGTAATATGATAAATGGCCCCAGTTAGTTGCTTAGCAGAATAGGGAGGTGTTGTTAGTAAGCCCCTTCTAGAGAAGAGGGAGTCCAACACAGTATGTGTAACTGCATTTCGCATCTCAAAAAAAACTCTGAGCAAGCATAATGAAGTTTTGTACATTGGAAATTTTCCATTTCATTATATAGGTATGTGCCTAACTTGCTAACGGTAAAAAAATAGAGAAAAAAAATGAGTTTTAGAATTGTAAGCATATTGTTCAGCTTAATCTAAATTTTTTACTATTGACATGACCAACACAATGTTCACACCTAAAGCAGATTGAAATTAGTTCATCAAAAGGATAAGACACCAATGCCTAATTATTGCAATATATTGCAAGCTGACTGACACAACATTTCTCTAGAAATCGTGTAATTATTAGAACGCCCAGAATCATACTAAACTAAGAGTGGGTTGTTGGGTGTGGGTGTTGTGGTTGACAACAAAAATTAAGTGATTGTGGTCTAAGTCATGTTTCGTCTATCTCTTTTATTTGGCGTTTATTCATTTATGTTTGGAGCAGGTACCTACTTCATTATGTCAATATTAATAAATCTGGTGTTACACTTTATCGACTTTTGTTTGAATTTTTAAAATTTTACCATCTGTCTTAACTTCGTAATTGTATTCACCTTACATATTTTAAATAACTCCCTGCATATTTTAAAATTTTTTAACTTCTCGTGACATTCATTGAATGAAATTAAGTTGGTGTCTTGCTTTCTTCAAATATGAATTTATTCTCCTTTGAAATTGTCATCAAATTGTTGTGGCCGCGGTAACAATTTTTGAAATCAATAAGTAATTAATGATTTTAATGATAAGTAAACTTACCATTAAAATTGGAAAATAAAGCAGTAATTAGAGTCAAAGCGGATACGATATTACCATTTGTTCTAAAGCTTCTAGTCATGATTTTATTATCAAGGTTGAGAGGGAAGTTCAATTATTTTCTCAGAATAAAATGTCTTACTACAGAACCATCAATTCTACCGCAAAGTTTACTTAGGTATCAACTAATCAGTTTTATCTAACAAAAACGTTGTTGACTACTATTCGTGTAATAAAGTAATAATAAATATGATCCACACAAGACTTCGAAATTACTATATTTGCAACTATTTTTGTATCTACTGAAATCATACCACTATATTGAGCATTACTATGCACATCCGCCGTATGTTTGCTAATGGACGTTTATTGGAAGACTTCTACCAGATGTCCACTGTACTATCGTACAACTGACATCCATTGTACTGCTGAAAATAGACATCCATTGCAGTTTTGAACAAATGACACTCATCCTAAGAATGTTAGTGTACATCTGATATACTACCAACAATGGATATCGCCTAGATATCCATCAAAGTATGTAACAAATACTATCCATTGGTGGATGTTCTATGGATGTCCTTCAGAGAATCTAAGACATACTATCCCTTAGTGGATGTCCTATGGATATTCCAGTTATGTCCAAAGAAATTCGGACCTTTCATGGACTTGTATGGAACATCCAATGGATATATTGTATTATCTGGGTACTTGTAACGGTAGGTTTGGCAATAAATTCAGCTTAGGAGACTACTGCAGGAATGTTCATAAGAACAGTAATTAGGAAACAGTTACAGATTTAGTTGTACGCAAATGTTATACTAACGAAATTATCGTTACTGTTCCATCAAAAACTCATGTTATCAAATTGCTAGCTACATACGTAGGGCGTACCCGGTATTTGTGAAAATTCTAGTAATGCTGGTGGAAAAAGGTAATACTTTTATCAGTGAAACAATGAGAAACTTATATCGGAAGGAAACTTATTAGTACACTTTTGAAAAGCTTTCTAATAGGTTGTTTCCATGAAACACGCTCTGTATATATGGTACCTACATATACATACATGATATGTAACGTCGATAAACGCATACATAACTCGTATATGTATATGTACGTATGTATGTACCTATAAGTGCTACTGTGCGCAGATATACACATATTGATTATATCATTGTGTTGTTAATCATTCTGCTGTATTCCAATGTTAATTAGTGTTTACAGGATTCCAACATAAGCGGTACTTGTTTACATACATAAGCCTTCACATGTGGCTATACTCCAACGTTTTATACGCCGTTGATTACTACTACATGAAATTCAACTCTTTTGTAATAGTTAAGCTTTTAAATCAGTATGATAAAAGTTATTATATAGTTTCTTTAATCTCTTACAAATCTAGCCTTATATGTAGTATCCTCTGTGGCAATTTTAATCAGTAAAAAAACCACTGTTGTAGCAATGTACACTAATTGTGCTATTTCATATACAATTAGTGTATATGAAATAAGATATAGAAATATTAGTGAATTATAGAATGATAATCTTCGTTTCAAAGCAGAACACCCAAAAGATTCATCAACAATGATTTCTTTTTATATAGCTCGAATGAATTAAGATAAACCCCTAATACCTTTGTAAGTGGAAGTTCCCTTGTAAACTCAAAACTTAGTATCTAATCATCTATAAAATGTTTAATTTTAGAGGTAATATAATTATGCGACACCTGTGAGCTCGATAACAGCCAAGTCTAACTGAGTTTTTGCCGTACATTTACTCAATAGCATTGCACATAATAGTTAATGGTCCTATGATTGATCCTCAACAATTTAAATCTGCATCTGCTGCATATTTGACAAAATCGCCAACTATCAACGACTCAGAAAGACCATAATACTATATCTGTTTGTATGTATGTATGTGTAGGGTTAGGGCGATAATACACTGCGACATAAAAGATTTATTGTGTCCCCTATTCTCGCTATATTTACAGCTGGCCGGTTAGTCCGACTCCTTTTAAAAAGTGCAGAATCTCGGAACACCCCAGATGAGGTAATTGTCCCTCCTCCTAAATTTTATGTGCTCCTAGGTACAAGGGCCTGGAGTTGCATAGTGCAGAGCAGTTTGCGAATAGATAGATACATTCGACTTCCTTCGTTATTCCAAGCCTACTTAAATGTCCATTCAGTTTGCAATGTTAAGAACTTGTCAATATTCGAATATTTGCTGTGGCTAATGCATTCTGAAGATATCTTTTGATTATATGTTCCCTGAAGAGTTTTAGAGGTGCTTTTGGTATTTGGATTTTTACGGGTCTACTTGACTTTTGGACTTTTGCAGTATTAGACTGCTACTTATCCCACAAAAAGATTCTGGCCCCACAAAAGGTATTTTGGCCTCCTTGTTAACGATATCGTCTCTTATTTTATTTCCTTTTACTCCTGTGTATTCCGGAATCCACAGTAGGGTTGCCTTGTTACTTTTGCCCAGCTCACTTAGTTTGTCTAGACCAGACATTCTCTAAGTGTGTTCCACGGAACCCTAGGGCTCCGCGATACCGCTGTGGGGGTTCCGCCAGAATTCAGATTCGGATTTGATGATTTATGATTCCAACGATTCACCTCTCTGCATGTTATGTAGTAAACTGCTTCCTAATAGTTCCATGGCACCTGCCAAGTTGCACCGACATTTGGAAACTGTCACCCCGAGTCTAAAGACAAGAATAAAGATTTTTTTGTACGTAAAAAAGAACAATTATTGGAAAGTCAAAAAACTATGATGCTTATAACCCAAACTATCAATGAAAAGGCCACCAAGGCATCATATTTAGTTAGCTATCGCATTGCACAAGCAGGTGAAACACACACTATCGCTGAGAATTTAATAAAGCCATATGTGTTACACATAATAAATTGTATGCTTGATGAAAAATCTGCAATGCATCTTTCTACTGTGCCACTGTCAAACGATACTGTTTCACGGCGAATTCATGATCTGGCAAGCTACGTCAAACAAAAACTAGTTACACGTCGACAAAAAACACGATTCGTCTTGCAAATGAATGAGTGGATTGATGTCGCTGGTCTGGCTATCTTGCTGGTTATCGTGAGATATCCATATGAAAGTTCTTTTGAAGAAGACATGCTTATGTGTTCATCGCTGCCCACAAACACTACCGGAGAAGAAATTTTTAATGAAATAAATATATTTTTTGAAGAAAATAATCTCAGTTGGAACGATTGCATTGACATTTGTACAGATGGGGCCAAGGCGATGACGGGTAAAACAGCAGGAGCAGTGTCACTAATAAAGAATAAAGCGCCTAATTGTAGTTCCGGCCATTGTATCCTGCATAGACAAGCACTTGCGATGAAGCTAATGCCGTCAAATTTAAAATTAGTTATGGATGAAGCGGTAAAAATAATTAATTTTATCAAATCACGACCACTACAATCCCGATTGTTCTCATTATTGTGTGAAGATTATGGCAGCAAACATAAAAGTCTGCTGCTCCATACAGAAGTGCGATGGCTGTCTCGGGGTAAAACTTCAACAAGGCTATTTGAACTTAGAACCGAGTTACAAATGTTTCCTTCAGATACTTCTTTTAATTTGAAAGATCGTTTGTATGATAAAACTTGGTTGTTGCGACAGTCTTTTATGGCGGATATCTTTCAAAAACTGAACGAATTAAATTTATCATTGCAAGGTAAACAGACAACAGTGTTCCAGGCCTGTAACAAAATATCTGCCTTCAAAAGAAAATTAGATTTTTGGATTATTTGCGTTGGTAAGAGAGAAATAGAAAGCTTTACGTCACTCAGTGAGTTTGTTAGCGATAACGACTCAGAAATGTTTCAAGATGATGTATTTGAAGAATTGGTCCAATATCTCACTTCGATGCGCGCATCTTTTAATAATTCATGCCTTATCATCCCCCAACAGCTTGCGCAAATTACAGGGGTCATCGGCTGGCCATGAGTTATGATGAGTTATTACGCCTGCGGCTGTAGACCGACTTAAGATGTTATCTTTCCGCATTTGCCGTGGAATTTGGGAAACTACAGAAAACCAAATTCAGAAAGAACGCACCGGATCCGAACCCGGTACCACCAGACTGTACTTTTGAGAAGTACTTTCCCAAGAAACAGAAAAAAAAGAAACTAGTACTAGTAGAGAAGTATTTTCCCGAGGAACAGAAAACAAAAAGGAAACTAAATTCATGGATTCATAATCCTTTTTTACCCAACTTGCAAAAGCCCGAAAGTATGTCAAACGAGATATATGAATCTCTTTTAGAAATGTCATCAGATACAAGTATGGAGTCACTGTTGAAAACGACGCCTCTCAACGATTTTTGGTGCAGAATTCGTGATAAATATCCAATGCTTGCCAAAATGGCGGTGAATATTCTTCTCCCGTTACCAACAACATATTTGTGCAAAACAGATACCTACTGTTTGATAGATTTTCTTCTTTTTTAATATCTTCTATTATTATACTTGTTATATAGTAATTTACTAAGCAAAGTAAGTAATAAGTAGTGACTGTTACATTGTACTTTTATTATGCTTATTAATAAAGAATACATTTTTAAAACAATTGTTTTATTGTAGGGTTCCGTCAAGAATTTCGCTTTCCAAAAGGGTTCTGTCACCAAAACAGTTTGAGAACCACTGGTTTAGACACTCCCAAACCATCTAGGAGCTGATAATATTTGAGTTCAGCACCCTGATGACTACTTGATTCCCAAAGATTATGATAGTCCCTCGTTTTTCGTAGCTTCTGTCAATTTTGAACTGGACGCATCTTCCATTAGCGTGTATTTCCGCCTGGAAGGTACTTGGTTAGATCTGCAAGCTTTTAAAATATTCAGTTCGAGGTCCATATATCCCTATTCTAGTTCCCTCTGCCGTTTTGAAGCCATCGGTGCACAATTTGATGGCGTTACTATTGCTATTAGCTTTGTAGTAAATCTTTTCACAAAGCTGAACTTCCTTGGCATGTCGTCTCGGGGCGTGTCCTAAGTTTTCTCAACTTCAAGAAGCTGAGGCGTATGCCTAACCTTCCTCGATTATTCCACGTGTGGTCCGGCTGTGTTCTCTAACAAAATGTGGAGACGAGCAAGATTTAATATCACTTTAATAACTTGTGTAGGCAGTTAATCCTACACATGCAGCAAAAATTCTAAGACTAGTAATATTTGAGAAACTAATAAATACACCATAAGATTTAGAATATTACTGCTTACCATTATTTAAATAAAATGAATCGAATAATTATCATCATGTAGAAGCAGATAGGTATATTATGAGAAAAGTTATTAATCGGATTAATTAATTTATGTAACTTATACTTATTTAATTTCGTTTTCAACTTAAATTCACAGAATAGCGCAAGTGTTCCTATTACACAGCCACTGCGCAAGTGGATGAGATATTACCATTTTCATCATATTGCAGTCATATCTCTTTAGATAGGTGTATGTATGTATCACTAAATGAAAGGTATAGGACGGTACGTCACCAGGAATTAAAACATAAACCACCGGATTTATTTCGGTTTGTTAGATATTCCACAGGTTTAGCTAATCACGAAAATTGATAAAACAGTTAAATTCATCAAATCAGTTTAGTAAATGTCGTCAAAATGTGTAAGTGCATTGTGGTGTCTACAATATTTGCCTTGTTAGGCATTGCAGTACTGGTTTTGGGATTTGTATTAGGCTTTGCAGTCTTTGATATTCTCATAGATGATCATATTATCGTAGTAAGTGCATATATACATACATATGTATATGATATAATGTGCACATCTGTCGAATTGACCATTATTAATGAATGTGAACAGCCTTGCATGAAACTATTATTATTTAAAGGACACATTCTTTCAAAATCATATTTACAGTTAGTTACACTTAATTTACTTTGTATATAAAATATAGTGTACAATACTATAATAATTAATACTAATACGTACATGTAATGCATAAATAGTATGTATGTATATGTATACATGTATTTATTTCCTTTATATCACAGTAGTAAACATGTATGTACATACATATGTATGTATATCTGGCTGTTAGAAAACATTAACGTTGAAATACAAAAACTCGTTTTGCCCTCATTAATTTCATGTTGTATAAATTTATGAGCATAGTAGTAGTAACAAAAACAAAACAAATACAGTGAAAATCAGTAAACTTTATTTCACAGAAAGGTTTTGAATAGTAAAAAACGAGTATAGTGAAACTACTTGTTAATTTTCTAAACTCCCGATACAAATGTGTCACATAGAACACAATACCAATGTACCAGTACTCTAGAAAGTGAGAAAGATTAGATGTAGATATTTTTGTTAATATACACGTACTAAGCTCATAATCACTTTGTAAAAGCCTGTGTTGTCTCGCAAAATGTAAACAATTTATCATCTTTGTTATGATTAATTCTGACAATACATTTTTATTCGCATACTTCTTGTCATGCAAATCTAGGTGTTACCAACTACTGAGAATGTGATTGAAATTCAACAAAATAATTGATTTAGCACATTATTGGCCCATATCACGGTTTCGTAAATTGTGCTTATTAATTTTCTCAGATAATTGTATCAATTTGGTGCTAAGCTTTCTGCTAGAATTTCCAAACCTGTTGAGAATTCTGTAGTTGTCATGCTTTCACTTTTCTGTTTAACTCATTCTATAACAGCTCAATAGATGACAGGTCTGGACTTTGACGAGGCAAGATAATTGGCGAAACCTCCTCTGCCACTCTTCTTTCTTCCAAAAAAGTTCGACATACTGTGGTTATGTGTTTTGGATCGCTATCCTGCTGGAATGTAAATGCCTGCAGAATACCCCTAAACTATCATGGTTTCCCCACTTTACGATAGACACTAAGCACGCTTCATTAGGAGGTTCTCTCGGTCGCCGAAGAACGTAACTTATTGATATTGGATTTGTTCGTCCATAACTCCGGTTACTACTCACCATATTGTACAAATTAAATGTTACCTTGCCCACAGTAGTCTTTTCTGTTTGTCTGGTGCAGATAAGATCTCGGTCTTGCTTTTCTGTTGTAATTAATCTGTCTTTAGCAACAATTGTTGCCCGTGGTCGTGCACTACGCCTTCGATCACTAAACTGGCTCATTTCTCTGTTACTTGCACCGTGTAATGAACGTTCTTCAGCGAAATTCCCAAATTATTAGCAATTGTTTTTTCGAAAACCCTATCTGCCTATCCCTATTTCAAAGGGGAACATGCGGTAACCTATTCTATAAATTGCACTTATGACGTATACATCGGCTTCTTCATATAAACGTTTACGTTAACTCAGATAGTTACATACAAGATAAACTTCATTTACATCGAAAAAAGGTATGTAAGACAGAAGTTCCAACACCAGACTTTGCTTCTCACAGACAATCGTTTTGTTCATTTTTTCTGAATTACAGTTTTTGAATATTCTACAGTATTTCACATTTTTCCCTTCCGGTGGCATAGCTACCCTTTAAAGTGAATTTTCTCTTCCAGCACAAATCCTATACAATACAAAATACTAGTACAAATCAGTCATTCTTTATCTCTACATCTTTTGTTGTCCACAATTTGATTCTCTTGTTCTAAGGTCATCAGATTCTCTATATGACTCTTGAACAATTGAATAGCATTCCCGCCCTCCCTCCTCCCCAAAAAACTATAACAATAACTTGGTTATTCATGGTCTTTCTGGCGGTTAGTAGTGAAAGACATAACGTTTTCGAGTAACTCATCCATTTATTGTTTTGTCCACTGATACGATTCTTTTCAATTGATGTTCTCTAGTCTTCAAAGAACGTTAAAAAGGCAGAATCAATTTTAACTAAAATGTATTTCTTAAATTCCTCGTTTGGGAATCACGGTAGAACTGAAAGGAATAATTCTGACACAGAAGAATTCTTTTTTTGATATCTCTTCAGTTGCTTGGTTTTATTTTTTCTTTTTTAGCAAGCTTGCTTTGAAACAACTGTTCTTCCTACATGGTTAGATAAATGGATTCCTTTGTTTAGCAATCCTTCTCGTTTGGTGCTTTTCCCGATCGCAAAAGGGTTTCATGTCAAATGAGTGAAGTTTGGGAAAAAGAAATTTTATTTTAGTTGATTTTGGTGAAAATTAAAACATCCATATTTTAAAGTGGCAAAAGGTTCTAACTTATTATCACTTTTCGTTTGTCTTTTTTCTTTTGTATATCGAAAGATGCTAGATGTTTTATATTGCGTCTTAAAAGTTTGATAATACATTCCACACTAGCCACATTATCTGGAATATGTAAATCTATGTTTTATTCCACTTTTACCATAAAAAGTTGATGGCTATATGACGATCACACTTCTACTAATTGTAAGTGCTTTTGTTCAACATCTGCCTATGGATCAAAGCTATAGGTACTGGCAGGGATAGTTTTCGAGTTTTCCGTACCATATATTAGTTAAGTTTAGACTAAACACAACTCTTATTAACAAGCCTTTTAACTCCAACGATAATGTCGAAATAAATTTTCTCCACAAGATTTACGCAATTTTGAGAAACCAAGACATTAAGATTACCAATTCATTGCCAAATTACACGACTAATGTAATTTTTTCTGTGTTTAAAAGGATGCTTTTGATATTATTTTCACTATTTAAAAGTTTTCAATATATCCACATAAATACGTACGGCAAAGAATACTACACTTTTTAAATTTTACTATTATTGACTATACAGTATTCATTAATAATTTCGAACTATCTACAAAATTTATTAGTAGCTTACATAAAGACGGATTTCGGATTTTGCAAATGAATTTGATTAATGCATTTTTTTTGCAGACCACAAGATTGAAAGTTGGAACAGAACAATACAATCGCTGGAGGGAACCAGAACAACCTAACAGTTTCAAGATATACTTTTTTCAGATAACGAATTCACAAGAAGTTACAAATGGAGCGCGTCCTAATGTTCAAGAAGTCGGACCATACGTTTATAGGTAAAATCCAATCACCAATACAATACAACGAAGACTAAGGTTTCTGTAAAATATAGTTGATAATTGAAAACTGTCTTACGTATACATTTTTCTTAGAAATATTTCTATATTACTAATTTGTTTATTTGTTGCAGGCAATATCGTACTAGATCAAACGTACATTTTAACGAAACTGAAGACTCTCTTGGCTACACAAGACTCAGCAAGTTCATATTTGATACTGAGGCTTCTGGAAATTTAACAGCCGATGATGAAATTACAGTACTCAATGTGGCATTACAAGTAAATTTCATTATCTATACGTATTTTAAATATATTGTAGAAGCAACAGTTATCAGCTTGTAATGATAATAATGATCAATAAGTTATCTAACATGGTTAATTGTACACAAATACGCACCATGTACCAGTGATTCGGACAATAAATTCGAATAACTTTTACAATAATTATGCTCTTCAAAAGATAAACATACTCACTTCACAATCCTAGAACACAATAAGCTTTACATCTCCAACAGACGAAACTGCACGCGGCTTAATTGGCTCTTTGGCTTAGCTTTTCGGCGCTAATTTGAAGTAAGGAATCTGCGTTTTGTCCATTTTATTTGTCAGAATAGCGAACTAGTACCTCTTAAAATTTACGACAAATATCATACCTTTAAAGTTTCTGTTTCGATTCCAACAGAGAAGAAAGAAATCATCTTAGATTCCATAAACTTGTTGTATCTATTGCTGAGCGTGCACAAATTTTTCGAATAGCCATTCGCTAGTCTTCTTTCAGTACGTTCGGTATTGTTTTTTCCATTTGCCAACGTACTCGGGCAACAACGGCGTCGATCGTTTTCTAATGATGTTTTACCAATTTTCAAACGATAATCTACTAATCTAAAGTATCTTTGGATTCCGCGGACTCACCAATCCTTTTTGCCTCACTTAAGAAAATTGGGAAATTTTTAACTTTTTCCACAAAAGGAAAATTATTGTTCTTTATTAGATTTAACGGCATCTTCCATAATTACAAAAACAGTCCCGCGTAAATGCATCTATATCGATCGAACACCTGAATGAGACTGCAAATATTACCTCACAAAATAACATACATAAGTCCACGACCAATAGCATTTACTTTGAAAACATCCCTCATAGGAACAACAATTAAAATATGCAAAAAGGTGTTTGATATTGTTACTTTTAGTATTAACGGGCATTTGCAAACGTTGCGGAAATAACAACTTTATACAAAGGGGTGTTGGAGGACTACAACTATCAAATCCAAAATTTGATAAGTTACTCAATTCGCATAAACTATTATTCCAAGCAACTACTACTAAGACACTTACGAAACATAGATATGTACTTTCTGTGTTTATAACCAAAAAATTCTTTAAAGCAAATAATTTTAGGCGACCTTACAAATGTTTGAAATGCAGGAAAACGTTGATACCTTTAACAGCAATTGGAGAGCAGCATTTAGTATTGACAACAATAACTTGTCTCCATTGTTTCATACAACTACAGTAAGAAAATATTTATTTGATGGATATGAATTTTGTATGGATCCAGCCACACAGGAATTTTGCAATAATGTGATGACATATTTTGCACATTCTAAAATGTTTAGGCCAACAGAAAACGGTATTGCTTTTTCATTCTTTGATTACGTAAGATCTACCGAAGATTGAGAAATATACTGCAATTACGAAAAACTATATTTTTAGCGAAATGAAACCGAGGGTAACTTTGAAATATTCGCTGGCATGAATCAAATCAGCAACCTTGGTAGAGTTCGTCGTTGGAACAATAAACAAACTATGGGTGTATGGATTTCTGGAAGTGATTGTGATGAACTTAGAGGCACTGACTCTTCTATATTTCCACCTTTCAACCAAAATAATTCAACTTTTGATGTGTTTTACTCGGATATATGCAGGTAATCACTCACGAGTGTAATAACACATCCCTAAACACGTTACATTAACCCGTTATTCATTTAATACAAAAAAACATTTCAAATAAGTGTTTATAATAAATAGGTGAAAGCAATTTTCATGAATAGACAGAAACGCTCAATACAATTTTGTTTATAGATAGATAGAATATTTATAGAACAACGTAAAATCAGGAATGTGTTTTTTTTAGTTATATATATTTATTATTTTTTCAGCATAATATTAATCTTATTTTCCTGAAATTTTTCCACTTGTGGGTCAATTACAACACTCTAATTCGTGTTGTAATTGACCTACAGGTGGTAAAAATATCAGGAAAATAAGATAAGTAAAAAAGTCATAAAAATACATATGTAGTGTAGTAAATATAGAATGAAATTATAGTATATAGGTATATAAGTAAATACTGAGACGTTGTTGGCGGCGACTCAATTAATCAACAATTATAATTTGATGATCTGTTTAGCGTGCAAAGGAAAAGTCTAACAACCGAAAAAAATTAATTTTTTATTACTCGAACTGGTAAAATTTATATGTACTTCAAAATGCGATTGTATATTAAATCTAAAAAATATCTACATATATATCGCAGAAAACCGGTATAGGTATATTTCAAATTAAAAAATTATGATATTTACAACTACTTCTGTTAACATTTTCTTGTGCATATATAAATACATACATATTATGTATGATATATTGTATGTATACTACTATTGGATCAGTGCACAATTATTGCGGCTTTGTTAAAACAAATTTTATTCGACAAAAACAATAACAAAATTTCACAAAACCATCTTTAAATGATTATTCTGGAGTATATTCACCATCTACTTCAATTACTGCCTCCCATTTGCTTAGCAGCCGGTCGATTTCACGAGAGAAGAAGTTGCTAATCTTAGAAGCAATCCAGTCTTTGACGGTGGTTACCAAACTTCGTTTGTGAGCGAATTTTTTAGCGATCGCTTGACATGATAGTCTGTAGGCGCTTCTGAGGGAGAATATGGCGGATGAGAAAGCAGTTTCCAGCCCTTATTATAGATAGATTCGACGAAACGACGCTCAACATGTGGACACGCATTATCTTTGTGAAAGACAATATGGTTCTTTTTGCGTGGTCTTTTCGTTTTGATTGCAGCAGGAAGGCGGTCAAGTTGAGCCAGATAGCCGCCGCTGTTGATATTTAATTGCCGATTGCCGTTTTTGTCCTGAATCCACTATTGTTGACACTCATCACCGTCATTCCACCAACAAAAAATCCAATTTGAGATGATTTCCCAGTGGATAATTCCGCTTCTGTCCCGCCAAACACACCACATTGCCTTCTTACTGTGGACGTCTTTCGGTATCCTTTGGGTGAAACACCTAGCGGAACGCAAGCCTTATTTATTTTCACATTATTGAAGAGAAACCACGTTTCATCCTCAGTTACGAGATTCTTCAGGAACGGAGTCGGAAGGTTCATGGGTGCCCCATTCAGCCAATATCCATACTTTTTCGAACTTTTTAAGACGACGAACGATGGTCGAATGGTCGACAAGTCTTCCACCAACATTCTCGCTATCAAGTTTTCGTCCTCTTCCACGACTGCCCAAAATGCCTGGTAGTTGAAATTTGACGGTCGAGCTCTTCCTTCTTCATCTGCGAGGTTTGTATCGCCCGATTTGAACTTCTTAAACCATCTTTCAACTTGGCCTTTGCTGTTTATTCGTTCGTAAAAAAGTCATTGAGTCCTAGGTAATGTAAATAAAATCACTATTTTTTATTATTATTATTTTCATTTATATTTATAATAAATATGACTACCGTCATTTTCTAAACATAAATTGATTCTTTGAATCATGCTTCGTGTCAAATACACGATATAACTCTTCTTTCTCATCGATTACTTCTTTCATTTTGTCTAAATTATGTAATAGATTTCTGTGAGTGTTAGTTTTTAATTCCTCAAATAGGTAATAATCCGGAGAAGTCAGATCAGCAGAGTGAGGAGGCAACATTGCGGTTCATAAAATCATAATATTGTTCCAAAAAATCTAATATTGCATTAGTAACATGTGCTGGAGCACTTTTCTGTTGAAAATATCCCTGTGTTATCTATTATGAAGGTTTCCGGGTATTGAGCGTGTCATGGTTACTAAAATATATACAGTACAAATAAAAATAAAATGCACAACATTAAAAAACTCGACGTTTCGCCATTAATGTCAGTGGCATTGTCAAATCATCTTCGAATTTGTTGGCCAAATTGGAACAACTATACTTTTGCTATTATACAAAGGATATGTATAATATCAATATGATAATGAAAGAAATCATATAATTCAATTATAAAACTAAAAATTAAGAAAAAAAACCTGCAGAATCTTGTTTTCAATTTAAATTTATGTGTATACCTTCTCGTACTTTTTTCACATATAACCCTTGAACGTATGTATGTATGTACGTACATGTAATATAAAAGTAAATGTGGTATAATGAACATAAATAACAGATACCCATTACTAAATGTTGATGAATAATTTAACTGTATTCACAAATTCAACCAAAATATTAGGTTTGCACTTGGTATATTATTAAATTACTCCACAAATCCAGTAAATTACTGGCTTTATAACAAATGGATTAAGAAGTAATATCGGCACCAATTTTAACATATTTTGCTCTGCAACTCTTATAACCATTGAACTTCTAGTGAATGTAGATGTTGCTATTTTTCATTCTCGAAAACCTGGTAAAGTTGCCCCGTCATCAATGTTACCTTGTGAAACACTTTATATTGCTATGATTTATTAAAGTTAGGGATATTATAAACATTTCTCTCAATTTACAAATGTATTTCCGGGTGATGATTTTGACTTTGTATTGTCTGCCATTACAAAAAGATAATTAATCGCATTATTTTCAGAATATTCAACATGGTATATGATGAAGAAATCACTTATAAAGGAGTTGATGCTGTACGCTACACTATAGATATTCCAGCTTTATCGTCGTTTGCACCAGACCGATGGTGTCATTGTGTTAATACAACGAAGGACTTAAATGGAGAAAGTACCTGTTTACCAAATGGTTTCGAAGATATGTTTAATTGCTTAGGTATAAATAGCTAAACTGGTGTAACTTTAGAAATGTCACAGATAACACATATCTAAATTGTCAGCCGTCCATTTAAGTAAACCTGGGGGTTTCTTAAATGTACTAAATAACCTAAATATTTTTGAAATCGACTTTTAAAACATTTTTCAATTAAAAGGCGCTGTATATTTTTATGTATAATGTAGCATACAATGTCCAAACTATGACAACTAAAATTGAAAAGAACAATCATAGAACAAAAACAGAAACCAAGCTTCAGTCAACACTCGGAAACCCTCATTATAGAGACTCGGGCCGTGGAAGCCTTCGATATCATTCAAGCTTTACTTATTTAAAATGAATTTCCACAAAAATAATATTATCTCACTCATAAAAAACTGCTTAAGTTATTTATCCTGCAAACTGTAGATTGTTTGAAGATTGGGATTTATTTAAAATGTAAATATGGACAGTTGATCAATTATATATCAGAAATATGTGTTATTAAATATTCTGATATATAATTGATGATATAACTGATAAAATAGAATTTTATTCTTGAAATCTGAATCAAGTACTTGAACACCATGTTACAATTCGAAAGAATTCGAAAAAAATATTTCAAAATTTAAGTACACAAACGTTAGATCTTTTTCTTTCAGGAATTCATCTAGTACTCTCCTATCCTCATCTAATGTTGTCTGATAATACTTATGCAGAAACAGTACAAGGATTACAACCTTCAAAAATGTTACATAACAGTTCCATAATCTTAGAACCAGTAAGAATAGTGTACTTTACACTAGGACATTTGCTATTTGTTTTTATTTACAGGAACTAGGAATATCACTTACAACTGCCAAACGTATGCAATTTAATATGTTTATAAGACCAAATGCTGAAGCAACAGCAAATGTTGAACCTTCAGTAGTGCCAATCTTATGGTTTGAGGAAGTAAGTATTAGGTATAAGCCGAATTTGAATGATCTCGCACGAATCTGATACTTCTTAAATTAAATTAACATGTGAATGGCCACCATCAATAGATTCTTATACTGTATGACCATATGTAAAGTTCAATTTACATATATAGCTTAAAAACCATGTTAAAGTTTCTAATAATTAAATGTTTAACTCACGACAATGTTCTGCCAATCGCGACTGTGGCATCCGTTTAACTCCGGTATACGACATCACCTGAAGCGACATCAATGATGATATACAAAATTGTTTACAATCCCAGTTACTACAATTATCATTAATAGAGCTAAAGAAATTAGAGCATATGGATGAACATATTGATCTGTTACACTGGAAAAAACCTGATTTAAATACTGATAAAAACATATTGTCCTGAGTTGACACAAATAATGTTGTTCTCTTATTTCTATGCACCTCTAGATGTTTCGAATCTGATAAACCACTTAAAGAGATAAACCTGCCATTTATACGTAAACGAAATTATAATAATAATTATTATAATTCATACAACTGAATTATAGTAGTAGAGTACTTGTATACCTTTTATTAAACCTGTGGGTTAAACTTGATTTACAATAAGATCTAAAATGCTGGAATAAATTTGATCTTTATTCGAATTGGAGTGTTGTAATTGACTTATAAAAGTGGAAAAAATATCAGGAAAATAAGATACTTTATCTTTTGTTATATCAAGAGCATACATAAACCTCAAGCAAAAACTTGGTGTATGTTTTCAGATAATGACAATATCCGAAGACTTAATTGATGACACTATTAATAGTTTCTTAAATTGGACACTAGCCTTGGAAATTATAACTTGGGTTCTAGTTGGTGTTGGTGCAGCTATCTTAGTAATCAGCATCATGGGCTGTATGTGTTGCAGATAACAACTGTAGAAAAAAACTTATTATTTAACGAAACAATTCTATATTATAATATTAAATTATAACTTAACATAATTTTTGTTTCTAATAAACTATTTATTGGGGTTTATTGGTTTATATGAAAAACAACAAAATATATAAAAGAAAACTAAAATAACGTCGCGAGATGCCAAAAAATAATAAAAACAAAAAATGCCTATAATAAGCGCTCATGGTCCCTGCTACCCCTGCACAATACTCCACGTAATGCGCTGTATCAAACCTCATGCCCTCTAGCGGCTAAAGATCAGAAACAGTACAGTATTGTGAACGTAAAAATCAAGAGAGAAGTTCCGTGAAATCAGATCTTGCATGCCAAGCTTCGCTGATGAGGTTTTTTGGTCAAAACCAAAATCACGTGATCCGAAGCCAGTGCTTGATCTTGATTCATTGTAGTCTCGCAGGGTGATTCCAGCAATAGACCATGAGCGCCTATTATGGGCATTTTTGTGTTAATTATCTTTTGACATCTCGCGACGTTATTTTACATTTCATGGTAAGCCGTAAAGGAGTCACCATTATCTGCTAACAGATCGAGACATCTACCGAGACTTGCAATCCACGAATTGCACGAGGTAGGTAAGTATCTGCTGTGAGATCTCTGTCGTTTAGTAGTACTCCCGGGAGTATTGTAAAGTACCGTCAAATCAGATCTTGCATGCAAAGCCTCGCTGATGAGGTTTTTTGGTCAAAACCGAAACTACACAGATTAAGAGACGTTTGAGATCTTTGGACAGGATTGGATTATTAAAAGAATAAAATACCCTGCCAACGGGTACAATGGAACTAGATCAAGCATTAGCAGCAGACCCCGAGGTTTCAACTTACTTAGTCTCATCCGCGTTATCTGTAGAAGGCATTAGGTTTCGAATTATTCCATTGTCGGAGGTATCGTAGAAGTAAGAGTCGAGGCGAGGTACGATGAAATTTGATCTTGCATTGGGACTTACGCTGATGACGGAGTACGTGGAAGCCACATGGTCCGCTACTAATGCTTGATCTAGTTTCATTGTACCCGTTGGCAAGATGATTCCAACAATACATCATAAACGACGTTTACCTGAAAAGCAATTTGCCACAATGCAATGTGAACCATCTCATATATCATTCTTTTACAAACCTACTTTCACTAGCTATTAATAATCGCATAGATAACATATATTCATGTATGTATATCCCAGGAGTCCATGCAGTAATTAAAACCTACATTTTTTTGAATATATTATTATTAACATTTACATTCTAGTTAATAATGTAACTAAATAAATAATGCTATAATTTTTTTTTTCTAATTACTAACACATATAAGTGTGTTACAAAACTTGAAGGATGATATTTCTTTCGCGATAAACGAACGCGTAGGTCATTCTTAACGAAATGCCGAATTCGGTATTCTAAACATGTGTCCCAAATTAATTAAAATTTGTAGTGTTGGGAGTTACCGGAATTCCCTAAGATATACAAGCCCACAAACCCTGCAATCACAAAAAAATTGTTTTATTGAAAAAACCTACCAACTTGTAGCCATATCTTTCTTGCTAAGTTAACTTAATTTATGACAATATTTTTGATAAGGCGTGACCACAATTTCATATCCTAGACACGTGGTTTTTTTTCTTGAAATTAATCGGAAGCGGTAAGCAGCATTCATTAATTATAATACTCTAATAGTCTAAGGAATTAAGAATAAAATGTACAGTAATTAATTATTTTTCTGGAAATGTCAAACATACGTATAATTTTTAAATATCTCATATTCGATTGTTCAATGCTTATTTTCTTCTTTTATGGGCCCATGCCCACTAAAGAATTTCACTGTGCTGGGCAGTGGCGGCTCTTTAATGAGAGCAAGTGAGCAATTGCACCCCCTGGTATTTTGAAACAAAACAAACAAGCGGCGGCTAACTGTGAAAGTATTTATTTATTACGTATTCATAGTTATTGAACAGGAACGTGGCCGCCAACTTGTCAAGAATTGATAAGTCGGTAACGGCAGATACCGATAATCTAACTGGAGAAATTTATTATTTTCAAATCGCGCTAGATGTCGCAATATGTGAGCAAAGCCCAGCCGTTGCTCCGTTATGCCATTAACAACACATTGAAGGTGGGGAGAACTGTATTTTGTTCTACTTCCATATCGTATAATGCATAGCGTGTGAGCAAGATCTCCAGTCAGCTCACCGCTGTTCTGAGATGAGTTTCGTCTCTGCATTACAGAATAACGCGTTTTCGCGGTTAACGTATGATGAAAAAATCGCAATAAAAAATCTTAAACGGCCGATGCCTCAATTATGTTTAGAAAATAAACAATTTGTTAATGATAAACCAAAATTCAAAACGGATATTTATCAGAAAAATGACTGGATTTGTGGGAGTAAAATTAAAAATACTTGGTTTTGTTTTCCGTGTCTTTTGTTTAGTAGTGAACCGTCTTGGTCAAAGAACGGAATAAAAGACTTTAATTCATCTCTGTGTGCTAAAATTACGAAACATGAAAATTCCGAAGGGCATTTGAAAAATATACAGGGTGTGCGCGATATACAAAGCATGCTTTTAAGGGATGATACCTACAACGATTTAGAAACAAAAACATATAATACACTTTGGGTCTATCTGTAAGCGTAAACGAGAAAAAAAAATATTTCTAAAAAACCTTATTTGGTCAAACTGTACAAGAAAACTCATCCATATTGCTTCTTAAATAACCAAAAAACCATATCAAAAATTTAGGGTTGAAAATAACTGAAAACAACGATGAAAACGAATTATTTCATACTTTGAAATTGAAGCGTGGTGTCATTTCTCTTCCACCATACTGTACACGTATTCAATAGAAGCGCAGATGCAAGCCAAGCATCATCTGTTTATACGACCTTGAACTACATTCGACTATTGTATCGTACGAAGTCAATGGCCATACGTTTTAAAAATAAAGGTACCTTTGCGATTTTTTTAATAATGTTATGACAATAAAGCGATGTTATGTTGAAGTTAGAGTGAAAAGGGCGTATTTAATAGCAGCCTCCGATCGGTAAATGAAAATTTAAGTTGAGGGAAAGTCACATTGAATGAAAAAAATGTAATTAATGCAATTATGTTATGGCACTTTAAGCTCTTTCGTAAAGGCTACTACAAAATTGAGTTCTTTTCTTTTATTTGTGATAAATTGGTGATCCTAAAAAGGACTTTTTTGAGAGACAACAGAAAATGTATTACAGGAAAGGCTCGATGTGTGCCCATTTTCAAGAACACACGCCTGTAATCGTCGGGTAAATCCTGTACTGATCGGCTGGCGCTGTACAGTATGCATCGAAGTTTGTTACATGAGAAATAATTTTTTTTCTCGTTTACGCTTACAGATAGACCCAAGGTGTATTATATGTTTTTGTTTCTAAATCGTTGTAGCTATCATCCCTTAAGAGCATGCTTTGTATATCGCGGACACCCTGTATATAGTCTATGAATGTTAGGAAACTGAAAAATATATTTAGTCTAGGAATGTTAGGAAAGTATGCACTCCCTATGTGAACCACCTCGAGCCGCCACTGGTGCTGGGTATAAGCTTCTGGCGCTTCATAGTTAGCCTCGATTGCCTATTGCTCAGCTCTGTTACTCTTCGTTCTTCTTTTTCAACACAGACTTGATGAACATAACGATCTTCCGCCAATGACCGTTCATAGATCCGGCGACAAACGTCTTACTTCTTCTTGTACAGGTCCTCTATACTGGTTCCACTTATCTCGCTCTATACTTTATCTATTCTAACCAAGTATATGCTAAAATATATATTATCAGCTGGTAAAAACCTGAGATGGTAGGTGATGTTACGAATGAGTTTGACAGCCTATCATCTTCTGTGTTCATTCTATTACTACTCTTCTCAATTTTGTCGTGTGAAAGTTTTAGATTCCGTCCTAGCTCATTTTCTTCCTTGGCTCGATCAGCGTGTTGGAATTACATATGTACAGTGAAACCTGCCTAAGACGGACCCTTGATAAAACGGAAAACTGTTTAAGACGGAAAATTTTCATAGTCCGGAATCGTCCTCGTAAAAAACCATAGCAACTGTACCTTTTTAAAACGGAACCTGTTTAACGCGAAACCGTACTACTAAATTCAGACCAAAAAGTATTGTGAACCTCCATAAAACGGAATCGGTTTCCACCATAAATAACAGAGTTTACATACTTCAAATGACCGGCAACGGTCCTTGGCTTGATTTACGATTAGAAAACAGACCATTTCTGACGGCCACCTATGAAGGAAACACTTTGTCTATTGAAAAATGTATCACACGTGTGGATTACTAGTTAAAACGACTCAATAGGAAGACGGAATACAAGGGAATACACATAGTTGTGCACACATGTTCGATCTTTTGTCGGACGTTGATAAAGTAACGTTCATACATATATTTATATCAATAAAATAAAATAGGTATGTATGTATAAATGTGTTCCTTTTTCTGCAATATGATCTAGATACTTGCCTATTTTGTCTTATCCGTTAAAATTTTGGAATTTCACGCGTTGGTATGCTTTAGATTGGACGGTTGAATGAAACATTAGAATTTCATATTTTAATACATATGTATAATAACCTGAGTAAAACGGAAACCTGTGTATAAAGGAAAATATTTTGGTCCCAGTCGATTCCGTTTTAAACAGGTTTCACTGTATATCATTAACTGTGTAAATCGTATAACATGGACTGACGATCCTAAGGGTTCCTCGTCTCTCAACACAGAGACGAGCCATTTGGCTCCTGTACTTCTCTTGCCGTAAGTCTCTAGCCCAATCTTAGTTTTATACAGTAATATGAAATGGGAGACTTCCTGCTACATAGGCCATAAGTCGGTTTAACATCGCTGTTATCTTATCGCAACCGACTCGCTTGAATCTGTGTGATCCTGTGAAACCGCAGTTTGGAGCTCTTCACAATAGTTGTCGCGATTATAATTTCGGTATCCACTATCACTCCGATTTCGTTGATCAGTAAAATAACCTCTACCTTCCCTTGCCCTGCTCCTCTAGCCAGCTAGTCACTCCATTCATTTCATGAACCTTTGCTGCACATCCGCATTATTATTTCTGTCTGCAATATCATAGATAAGCTTCATGTCGCTAAAGTAGCCTTTTGAGTAAACAGTTTCAAAGTGTTCATATTAGCTTGTAGAGCGCCCAATCTTATTGAATTGAAGACCTTTACCCCGTTCAATGTAATCAGCATTGAATATGTAGCTCCAAAGGCTTTCGCCGCCTATTACAGAGAATCTTGAAGTCACGCTTTGCGATTGATTCGGGGAGAGACACTATACTAAAAAGTATTTTATAACATTATCTTTAACAGTAAACTCTATTCTTCACCTAAGCTGTAAGAGATATTTTATTCATAACTACAGTTACGTTTTACGTAAGAATGTGTCTATAAGGAAGTATGTAAGTATTTTAAACAAGCATTCTCAATGTGATTTCAAAAACTGCGGGCTTGTATAATACAGCTAAATATCGGTAATTCGAAACCCCAGAACTTTTAATTAATTTGAGACATGCGTTTCGGGAACGCTTGGGTCGTCATCATCAACCGAATACCGAATGAGTAAAAATTTAACAAACTAACGTTTCAATAACCTTCTACAAAGTATTTACAAGACAGCAATAAATTTGTGCCTAAAAGGTTGATTAGGTCAATATCTAATCAACCTTTCAGAGGGTTTTAAGCAAGACGGTACTAGAATTGTCGATTTAAGATTCATTAGATTCTCGTATCTACTGACGTTAATGCGTTCATACCTATCAAGTTCTCATAGAGAAGTAATTACTTTCACTGCAATGGCACTGCAATGGACAATCCGACTTTTCCTTTAATTCCCAATATATTTATCAGCAAGGTTGAAACTAGCTTGAAGAAAGAAAACTAATATTTCCCCAGAGTTTAGTTTAGGACGTTGATAACACTTTGGAAGTGTTTGATACTACCAAATCTAATCATCTATTACTTTCTCGAAAAATTAAATTCAAGGTTTGATTCCAATAAACTCTCAGGAAAGAAGAAGTGAACAAATGTTCTAAAAAATTAGGAATAAAATGTACACTAATTCATTATTTATCTGGAAACGTCAAACATACGTATAATTTCTAAACTTCTCATACACGATTAACTTTCAAGTTTTATTTTTTCCTTTCATGGGCCCATGTCCACTAAAGAATTTCACACTGCTGGGCGTGGGGCGTGGGCACCTTCTGGCGCTTAATAGTTAGCCTCGATTGCTTATTGCTCAGCTCTGTTACTTTTCGTTCTTTTTCAAACCAGACTTGATGAACATAATGATCTTCCGCCAATGATCGTTCATAGATCCTGCGACAAACGTCTTACTTCTTCTTGTACAGGTCCTCTATACTGGTTCCAATTGTCTTGCCTCTCTACTTTATCTATTCCAGCCAAGTATACGTTATCGGATAGAAACCTGGGATGATAGGTGATCTTACGAATGAGTTTGGCCGTCTATCGTCTTCTGTTCTCTACTACTACTGCTCTTATATTTCTCCAGAGTTTAGTTTAGGACGTTAATGACATTTTCCAGGTGTTTTATACTACCAAATCTAAACTGCCATGACTTTCTCGAAAAATTAAGTTCAAGATTTGATTCCAATAAATTCTTAGCAGAGCAAGAAGTGAACAGCCAGTTTTTGATGCTCCAGTTATTAGCAGTGCCCAAAACAAATTAAAAATAGAACGAAATAAACTTAGATTTCAAAAAAACTTAGTTTTTGAAAAAGTAGCAATTTATACTGGTTCCTCTTCTCCTAATGTCGATCGCACGTCCAAAAAAATTCCAATATAGAGAGCACGTTAGAAATGTCACGACTTGTGGCATTGTGATCAAATTTACATATATTGGACAAACAAAAAAATCTATTGAGACTAGATATAAAATATATATAGCCCATTTACGGTTATATATAGTATAGCATATCCAAACAGTCTCAAATTAGTAAAAACAATTAATTCGCTTCAAGATATTGTTCTGTATGAAAGCACTTATGTATGTACATATGTATGTCTAAAAAATCGAAAACCGGTAATAATTGTAGAAAGTTTCGCTTTGTTTAAAACTCTCTAAAAAGACGGCTGTACTTAATATGTGTTGACGGTTAGTCAGTTTGAGATATGAATTTATTGTTATTTGGATTTACGTTATAGAAGGGATGTTAGTTAAACGTCAGCTTGCCAAATTTTTACTCATTCGGTATGCGGTTGATGATGACAACCAGCATGTCGTCGAAACACGAATTACATAATTAAAAGTTGAGATATTTAGTGATAACGGAATTTACCTGTGTCATAAAGTACCGTTTTTGGTACGCCGATGTATACATAATATTTCTAGAAACTGTACTGATGAACCAGATTGAACCTAACACTTATGACAAGCGTATTCACTTGTGCAACGTTAAAAAACTTGCCTAAAAAGGCCATTCAACAAGAATTTCATTGCACATTTAACTTGCTAATTCGCTATCTGTACTATAGTATCATATTATAGCTTCTCTAGATTATTTTTAAATATAGTAAATAGGATATAAGTACGAATTCACTGTTAAACCAATTCTTCTTTGGATTCCAATTTAATCTGTTTCGAATAAAACATCACTTCTATTCGTATGTAAATTAGTTCATTGATTAAAAGTTAACCTGTACAGGTGTTCAGCCTTGAAAATTCATCGCTTATTTAGAAAGAACATAAATGCTTATTTGCAGTTATAATAAAACCAGAAGTCAACTCCACGCATCCTGTTAAAAACACCATTGACCACACAATCAAACAAATCTAGAAATCTTTTCCGATATGTGTTCGTGTATGCACGTACGTATGTTTGACAATAATGCAGGAATTATTTGCTACGAATTTAATACCATAATGACTAAAAAAAAATTCGTATACCACAAAGATAATTTGCTCCACATACTAAATATGTATGTATTTAAACGTAAGCGTATCATTCTGAAAATGTATATAAGCAAGCGAACGTCTTCAATAATGCCAGTATATGTAGTCTAGTCTAGATTATAATAATAACCGAAAATTTCCAGCTAAGGTAAGTAACTATTTTAGTTTATTATATACATATATGTAGTTATCTACGTATTGCTTTATACGTATAGTTCTTCTTCCACATCAGCTCTGAAAGTGATATGCTACCATTCATTTCTGCATATTGTGTTAAAATAAACATTTAAGCTGTATAACCAGTTAAATGTTAATAATGCTAGACAAGAAATCTATTATTTAGTTGCAAAGATAACTTTGAATAAATTAACTTACATTGTGTACTGTCAATATAAGGTATGAGTTATACAAGTTGTTCCACTATTTTTGGTACCAAGTTGGCTTAAAAAATTAAGAAGGGACTGCTAATTAAAAGTCTCAAAGTCAAGTCTATGTGCCACGTAAAGATATTCAAATTAAACATTTATCTGGGAAAAGCTCATTTCCACCTAATTCCTTTATATCTACTGTGGCAGCTCGTGTTGCTTATTCTGACAATTCTAATAATTTATTTCATATTGTATAAACTGATCAACAAAATATTGTGAAACTACTCCCGCCAATATTCACATCCGCATCCAGTGGGGTAGTATGGAAGATAAAAGGCAAGAGGGAAGTACTGTGAAATTAGATCTAGCATGCCAAGCTTTGCTAACGAGTCTAGGTGAAAGATGAAATCACGTGATTCGAGGCTAGTGCTTGTTATAGTTTCATTATATTCTCGTTAGCAGGTTGATTCAAACAATATACCTACCATGAGCGCCAACTAAAATTTTTAGTGTTTATTATTTTGGCATCTCTGGACGTTATATTCAATATTAACATACGTAACTGTCAAGTTGTAAATGCGATAATCATTTATTTATCCAGTATAAACGACCATATTAAGTAGGTATTCCTATATTTAGCACTAATTCAGTGGGTAGTAAAATAAACACACTCATTAAATTTGAACAAATGTTATTCTGTTGCATCCGTTTCCCAATCCAATTGCAAAATTATTTGATTACCTAAAATAATAACTAAATGAAACACATTATACTACCACGCAACGTTAAGATTTGATATAGACGAAACGAAAGAATTGTTACTAGGACTGGCAAAATCGCTGAAGATGTTATATACATTCTGAAGAAATATACTTTGAATATTAAATTGCAAACACATTCATAATAAATTTAAAATAGATCATTCTTGTAATTTCTGAAACATATTATCTCCTATTTAATTATTTACTATAACTTTCGATGGAAAATATGAACTGCTTGGTGCTTGGGTTATAAATTTAGATAATACTCTATGGTGACGAACTATATTTTTAGATCGCTTATTACAGCAAATATATGTACATACTTTAAAAACCTACATTAACTTCTGAATACAATATAAATAAAAAAATGGAAGTTTTTAAATACAAAAGATATTACAGTTGTAATAAATACCTACATACATATATGTAGGTTATAATTATTTTCTCTTTGATCATTTAGCAAGAGGTAATTTTGCCGTTATTTTTAATTACTTCCAGTCGCCTCCGTGGTACATTTATTCAACACATCATCTTCAAGGTTTTCCCAAGCTTCTACAATTCGTTGGGCAAAAATTCGCGATAGGATTTAATAATAGATTTAATCTCATGGTCTTCAAAAATGTTGGAATATGATGTCGTCGTCAGCGGATATGGTGAGAGGTGCTCTTCTAAAATATCTTGCTCTTTTTTTAGCATTCATTCGCACACCCACAACACTCACATCTCACTTTGGGCACCTTTCTTAAATGCCGCTAAATGCACGAGCAGACAAAATTTTCTCCTTCCTTAGGTCGTACCAATAGTAATTGAATCCATCAAGTCCATCTAAATTAAATTTCTTTTCGTCACTGAAAATTACGTGGTCAAACAATTCTCCGCAATGAACATACTTTTTGATGCTTTTGTAACTGTTTTTTTGCATTTTGACGTATTTATGGCGTCCTTCTACTGTAATCCAGTTCCTCGCAACACTAGGATCACATTTTAAATTCCTTTTTCTAACAATTTACAAAAATGAAGGTTCTGTTGATAAAATTTCTCGCAAAACTGCCCGCATTTTTTCGCGTAGTTTTCAACACTCATTCGTATAAACATCCCCACGACATTTTGCAAACGATTTAGTTTGCGGCCAATTTCAATTTGAGTCATTCCGCAATTTCTTAAGTCGATTATCCACTGCCTCTCAAGAACTGACAATTCTTTTCCACGCAGCATAACAGACAATTTAAAAGGTATTCTGTTTGAGTGCAAATGAAACAGACTGATCAAAACTAATGTTTCCTTGTGTACCTCTGAATTCAAACTGCATATTCTGAAGCAGACAACAAATAACCGATACTTTTTCAGAAGGTACTCCAAGTAATTTGGCGAGACAGTCCTCTGTGTATTTGTTACTGGAGTTCACATACCCACCTGCATACAAATAATTCTTAGAAACGAAATTACAACATTTATCCAGAAGTACTTCTCTTTAAGTTTACTTTTCTATAATAGGAGAACAATATCCATAACAGTATACAATTATTCACTTCACTGTATAGCTAATTGTGGCTATAGGGAAATAACACTGAAAGTTTACTGTTCAATTTACTGCAGCGCAACACTAAATGTTTACATTGACTAAAAAGCACTAACAAATAAGTTTAATCATGCTAAATCCATATGCAATATAATTATAAATATTAGTATAATTCATTACACCAAATTTTACAAAAAAAAAAACAATAATGCTTTCGAAGGAAAAACAACAGAAATGCTATAGTAACTGTAGCATCCAATCAGACTAAACTGAACTAATTGACCAGTTTGGCAGGTTTCGTACACCAAATAAAATAATATTGTATTTACATAAGAACGGAAATGTTTTATTAGAGATTACAAAGCGCATCTTGTGCCACTTTCGTCTTTAATCACCTTTTCTGTCAACAAAAGCAGAAGAACCTGTTTAAACAATTAGACTTCACAAATTAGTTATGTTTGAAATATATGTAAAATAGATAAATTATTTATAAATAACGAACTATTATCGATAAAAAATACTCAGCATCTTCGTTTTTGTAACTTTCCAACTTTCAGTTAATCGCACGACATTAGAGAGTTTAGACGCAAGTATTTTGTGTATACGGTTTGGAGATTTTGATAACAATTAATGGTAAGATATACCAAAACTATATACAACATGGTTTAAGGATCTAGAGTATAAAGTAATAAGAAGTACAGTATAGATTCGAAGGTACCGAAATATTTACCGTACAAAAAATCTTCACACACAAGGCAACTTTCTCGATAAAAACATTTATAAAATTTTAATGTATTAAACATATCAATTTATTTAATGCAAATGTATGTAACTAGGGAACGTAATTTTTGACATGATAGTATGCTGCAACTAGATGTAGAGCTTCTGGCGATTTGATAATATGGAGTCCCTCTTTGTGATATTTAGTAAACTTCAATTCAATTTTACTAGCTACAGTCGGCAAGGTCTGAATACTTATGAAAATTAGTAATATCAAATTTTAAACGTAACGAATATTTAACGCGTTTTTCAGGGCAATGAAAAAGAAATAGGCAATTTTAATAATTCCGTTAAAGTAATATCAGATTTATTGTTTAGTCATAGTTCAACTACGTTACTGAGATAAAAAGTAGTACTGTCGGCTTTTCTTTGTTTTTATTTTGCTGTTGATATAATTTGTTAACAAAGGAGTTACATTTTTCGACGTACATATGATGGCTATGGGTTGCTCGCCAACAATGATATTACGCTAGTCATGAATGAGTTTACTTGTACATCGAAAATTTATATGAAATTCTCCTTTACTAAAGAAACAGGCGAACTATTATAAACCTTCTTTGGAGCACGTTCCTCGGGAAAATCCATTGTTCTTTGGTCTTTGGTGTGAAACAATGAATCCATGTCTCATCAACGGTCATGTCACGACGCGGAAACTCCTCCGGATTTCGCTTAAATAGGCCTAAGCTCAGGTCCTAAATGTCTGGCAAGATATAGCTAACACGATCAGTTGACATGCCTGCCATCTCAGCTAACTCGCAAACTTACACTCGACAGTCCGCCAATACGAGATCATGGATTTTGTTCACGGCTTCCTCTGTGGCAGTTGCTTTTGGGTCACCTGATTTCTTGGCAGGTTTTGCCACTCAAAAACGAGAATCGGATCAATGAGCAATACTGCTCTTTTCTATATGATCGCAAAAACACCAACACAATGTTGTGAAGTGGCTGTCAAAAATAAACATCGTATTGTCACCAAGTTTTGACAGGCGGACTGAAAAAGGTTATATTAAATAATGGCACACTTATTTTGGCTCAGTAGCGCCACTATCGTCCAATCCGGGTATTCATCAAACAGCCCTCGTACACATTCCAAAAAAGGAAGCTATGGTTTAGAACAATGTCTAACAAAAAACATCTACAGTATATAAGCCAAAATAGTTTGATTAAAATAATAAGATAAGCAGACGAATGGCGCACCAATCAAAAAGGAATCTAACCTCTATTAACAACATTAATACAGTTAAAAAAAAATCCTCATAAAACTGTTACCATTAATTCATAGAAATGAAAAATGTTTCAGATAAAGGGCAAAAATTAAGAATTGTAACAGGAAAATGCAATATTTGTGCTAAAAATCGGCCCATAATCGCAAAATCTCAAGCTTGGTGATTTAAAGACGACCACCATTCAAAACTGATTCCACTGAGGTCTTTATTACAAACTGATACTTCTTCCAAAATATATTGAATGCGTTCAATCATTCTGTTTAAAAATGTTGATATTTTTACAGAAGATATGTGGAGAATTTTAAAAGGCCATTGGAAAATTCTATTCTTTCCATTCTAAAACTAACGTCAATATTATTGGACAAAACGAATAAATATTCACAATAAGAATAAGAAGTGAATTCGGCAATATTTCTACAGTAATTTATTAAATTGGTATATTATAAAACACAGAACCATAAGAACAATATTTGAAATCCTATCAATATAACGTACTTACTTAAACTTGTTGCTTGTACATTACATTTGTATTCTTATTACCTATACCTAGTATGTATGTATTTCTTATTTACTGTAAGTAGAGATCATCATTGTGAAACATGTGCCCCAAATTAATTAAGAGTTGTGGTGTTACTGAAATCTATCTATGCTATACAAGCCCACTGTTCCTGAAATCACATAGCTTATGTACTTAGATATACTTATGATTGTCGCAGTAGTAGTTACTGCGGCATGAGATATGCATATGTATAGTAAATTCTGAAATTTTAAAGACTTATTGTTCTAAAGCAGGGGTCTCCAAACTATTAACCAAATGGGCCAAATCCAGCCCGCCACTGCCATCAATCCGGCCTGTGACAACTTAAGACCAGTGTCATCAATCTGGCTCGCAACAGCCAATGTCTTATTGTTGTTACTATTGCTGTGATGAGTTGAAGAAGAAAACACAGAATGATGGCCCTTGAAACATACTGAAAAAATCATTATTATTCTAAGACTTCAAATTTGGAGACCCCTGTTCTAAAGCATAAAAACATTATCGACTAAAACATTTTGTATGCTTTTAGCACATTGGCATTAAGTGACAATGAAGATAATTCTACTCCTCTCAGTTTTTGTCACATACACGCACTGCAAAGTGTTTGGTAATTGTGAATTAGCTAGACAGCTATTGAATTTCGGTTTGCCAAGACATCAAATCGCAACGTGGGTCTGCATAACCTTCAAAGAATCCAGCTATAACACGCGTGCCATCAATTACAGTTCCAACTGTTATGGATTATTCCAAATTAGTCAGGAATATTGGTGCTCTCCTGGTGGAAATGCATGCAATGTAGCATGCTCGAGCCTTCTGGATGATAATTTACAAGACGACGTAAACTGTGTTCGGCAAATTTATAATGAATTTCAACGAATTAAAGGGAATGGATTCTTAGCATGGGAGACGTATCCTGCGTGTGCAAACCCCAATACAGCCAATAGTTACATTAGTAACTGTTATCTATAAAATATACATTGACTAATGTTATAAATATTCTCATTATATGTATTCATATCTCTGTACATCCACATTAAACCTATTTATATTAACACCAAATTATGTCAAATTTGAACACTGAAAGTATTAAACTTTTTATATAGTTTTTATTTTGTTACTAAATCCCTATTCTGATTTGAGGAAACAAGACATTGGAACATGCTTAGTAGATCCTATTGCTTAAAATCAATAAGATTGTAGTTAATCTCTCTTAACAAACATATCTGATATTTAATAAAAAACCAATAATCAATTGACAAAAATTCATTCAGCTGGCCAGAAAGAATTAGATGTTTTGGCCATTCATTTTTATGGAATATATTACTTTATTTAGCTATAAGTGTCTGAATTTAGTACATTTAATCTTGAATGAAAAAATACTTCTGTTTTTAGTGTGACATATGTGCGGTGGAGAAACAAAGAAACGCTATTAATAAGAGCTATTAAGACCTGTCCAGATTTATGGTAATTTCTTCATACTAAAAGGCGTTCCACCTAAATTTCACAATATCAGCTGATGACGGCAATAACTGCAGCATTACTATTGATATAGTTAATGGTTTACCAGATGCTTCTTTTTCAATCCTTCCAACTGCTGTGATTTTCGTTTGCTCAAATACACTATCACACGGTTTCTTACACATTATCAACTATAACAAAAGACTCAATCAAGAATCAATTAAATGCATAGCAAATTTTTCCAACTAGTATGCAACAAGCATACCAAACTTTGTAGTTCGGGAATGTCAGAAGGTGTCATAGGTTTTCGCCTCTAAGGTAGTTGAGAAGGTGTCTAGCGTGGTTGACACGTAGAGTTACTGTGATCTTCTGACATCCTTCACCCGCCAGAAGGATCTCGCGTCTAGCGTGGTGTACACGTCGAGTTTCCGTGACCTTCTGGTGCCCTAGCGACTCTTTGCTCCTGAAGACGTCACTTACATTGGTGTCGAAACGTCCAGTTTTATTTTTATATTTATGGATGTATTGCACTGTATATTTTTTACAAACCATGACACACCCTGCCACGAAATGATAGTACATACATATCTATATGTGAAAGATTTCTGTAAAAAATTTTAAAGAGAAAGTCTCGGTCTCGGTATACATATGGGTTTTTCGAACATATTCAATGGGCATCGTCAGGCGTTGAAAATTACCAAAACTACAAATAGTTTAATTATCAGCAGATCTATCTTATTTCTGTCCTTTTTTCCTATCAAATTCAGAACTAAAACTCTCAAGATATTAAAAATTCATTTTCTTAAATATTATAACGACAACTGAGAATACAATTTTCCTTATCTCATAGGAAACCGCAACATTTTAGATTTTTGATATCTACAATAATAAGGAACATTTTGTCATTTGACCCCTTCTATTTCGTTTCACTAATCAGATAAATTCGGAAACGCATAGGAAATTGATTTATATGTATGTGTGCAAGTGTACAGATTAAATCTTCGATGTGAGCTCTGATAGATGTTAATACGCTATCAATCTTAACAGTATTCCCGAAAAGCAAGGTAAAATTAATTTTGCTCAATATTGATAGCATATTGCTTATTGAAACTATAATAGAAGAAAACTATAACTAATAAAGTTTAACTCAGCAATGCTCACATGTAAACATCCAACATAATTTTGTAAAACTAACTGTAATGTACTAATTTTAAATCAAATAATTTGTACAAGACTAAGATACCTTTCTGTCTTAGACATCCGTGGAACTAATCATTAACAGGTATCGCAATAAAAAAATTAATGTCTATTTCAGATGATATGATGTAATCAGTTAAAATAAGAAAATGAATATATCTTTCACTGTAAATGCTTTTCCACACTATATACATATGTATGTACACTCATGAAAAGTAAAGATTGGACAGTTTCAATACGTTGTTATATGGAAACTCTCCAATCTTTACTTTCCATGAGTGTACATACATGTAACAACTAAAGTTTCATTTTCGCTGCTGTCTAAAATATAAAATAATCAATTTCCCAAAAACCACTTGGCTTCAATATAACAACAGAACAGTATGATTGATAGATATACCTAAATGAGTTTTTCCTCAGCTCTTGCATACTGGAGATCAAGGAATTTCAGTATTTCATCCAAATATCTTTGAGCAGAAAGTGCACCGTACTTGGAATACAGACTGATATGGCATCCGATACTTATTGTAGTCCACAGCGTCATTCCCCCACCCTTACATATATTGAGATCTTTCCTTAACAAACAGAACGTTATTTCATGTTCCCAGGTTTATACCAAATCAAAACACATAGATACATATATTATGTGAGTACACACTGAATCCTGATTCTGTCCATATTCTACAGCGTCTTGTATGCTCTGCGGAACCTATGCATACTGTTGTCTTTCAGAAATAGAAACCCACGCTATAAAGCCGACTTTTTATAGTTTGTATGTGCAAATTATAAGAGTTACCATCCTACCATCTTGTTCGTGATTCTCAACGGCCATATCATACACGGAAAAGTACACTTTGGGTCACTCCGAACAATTGACCGACATTTTGCTGTGTTCATCCGCATTCCAGCTGACCTATACCGCTCCAAGCGTATGATTTGAGTTTTAGCATTGCTAACAAATAATAAAGTTTTCTACTCTCGGTTTGTTTTTTGAGACGATAAAAATATGTAGAGATAACTTTTGCTTTTATACTCAAAAGCAACTAGCACTTATTTAAAGATAGTATAACCACAATTGAAACATATTTCCAGGTGTTCATAACTGTTTTGTCAATTAATTAATTAAGGCATATCAGCTATATAAAACTACTTCTGCTAAATTTTCTAAGTAAATGAAAAGGGTTAAGTATATAAGTATCTTTTGGGCTAAATGATGTCAATTTACAAGACAGAATACATATTTTTCAATATAAGAATTTCAGACTTTATAATTTGTACAATCTGTTTCATAAACCATCTTATCTCATAAGGTTTCAACAGATCCAATCGTAATTTGAACACAAAGTTTTTAGCATTGAAGAAACAACAGCCGCAATGCTTTTCTAAACAATAATTTGTTTTTCAGAGTACAAACCGACAGCAAAAATGAAACTGACGTTTTTCCTATTGTTATTGATCACTGCACTATGTACTTGCAAAATATTTAATAATTGCGACTTAGCGAAACAATTAGACAAATATGGTGTGCCCCGCAAAGATATCCCAATATGGGTGTGCATCGCTAATAAGGAATCTTCACTTAATTCGAATTTGTACAACCCTGAATATGGTACTTACGGACTATTTCAAGTAAGTCAGGAATATTGGTGTTCTCCTAAAGGAAAAAAGTGCAATGTAAAATGTAAAAATCTCCTAGACGATAATTTAGCCGATGACATAAAATGTGTTAAGAAGATATTCGCAACAACGAAGAGTGAAACTGGTAACGGATTTAAAGCATGGAATACTTACTCAGAATGTAAAAATTCAGCAAAGAATTACGTTAAAAGATGTAAATATTAATTTCAGATACATGATATATTTCTATATACAATGATTTATAATAATCATAACATATTCCATCACATTTAATGTATCTTAATTACGCATATTATTCTATACAACTAGACTCGATACCATTACATTTTCCATTCAATTAATGTCTTTTATTTGCATCCAGTAGTAGTGATACCTATTGTCGATTTTACAACTAGTATGCTAACAGTTCCACATAATCATAATTAGCATACTTACCATATTCTCTGATAATATTTATAGTAGAAGTTAAATTGGACAGGATTCTACATAAATAATCACGAAATCTGGTCATTTTTTAAATATTATGCGTGTAATCGCTAATGTTAAATGAGGATCGGACACTAGTGTATCAAAAAATCCATGCAACGGCTGTATTAGATCACGTGTTGATTTAAGTACTGTGTTTTCTTCGGCAACTTACAAAAAGAACTTACATCGAATAGATGTTTTACAAAATGCCGCTCTACGAATCTGTGGGGGGCTACGTGATCCATCCCAATTGAAGCATTGCCAAGGAAGCCCCACTGAATCTATGACGTAGATTTCTTGCCACAAAGTATGTCTACAAATTAATACTGCGTTTAATAGGAACAAGATTATTTCAAAAATTTCAAGAATATACACTGCTCTCCAATAGTAACGAATAATTTCATTATTTCTGAAGTTGAGAGATTTTCGAAAAAATCCTCTGACACGTCGATTTTGTTAAAAATGAAGGCACTTTTTGACATACCACTCATGTTTGTGACGCAATCGTCATTCGAGATATGACGTCATTGACCATTTTTTTTAAATGGCAACATTCGTACACATCGTCAAAAATTATGCTTGTCTGACAGTTGTCTTCGCGACCGAGAATGTTTTTTTATTACTGTCAGATAAAAACTTGAAATCGTACTTTTTTTGTTTTTTTTTTTGTATTTCTTATCGATTTCTTACCTTTAGTTTGGCAAAAGCAGTATGTTTGAACTGTTCATTGAATAGTGACTTTGTCATTTTATTTAAAATGGTAAAATTAACTGAACGAGAACGAATTGAAATTCTATGCATGATCGGATTTGGAGACAGGATGCGCGCCCAGCAAGAAATAGTTGTTTAATGAAACTCATCCTAATCGGCCTTCCATTAGCCAAAGCATAGTAAGCAATATTGAGTCTAAATTCCGTAACTTTGGACATGTTCGTGATTTACCTAAATCTGGTCGACCCTCAAAATCAGAAGAAGATCAACTTAAGGTTTTGTTTGCAATACAAGAAAATCATCACTCAACACTTAACCAAGTGACTTCTGATTTCAATATCACAGCGTTAACAGTTCACAAAATTGTGAAAAAAGCAAAGTATGACTCTTATAAGGTATGTCTTATTCATGAGCTATCTGAAGACGATTTTGATCGGCGAATTCAATTAATAATAATAATTTCGTAAGAAACGTATTTTTTTCTGACGAGGCTACGTTTGCTTTGAACGGTCATGTCAGTAAGCAAAACTGTCGTCATTGGGCTACCGAGAATCCCCGATGGATGATGGAGTATCGCATTCAACATCCTCAGAAAGTGAATGTGTGGTGCGGCATAATCGAAGGAAGTATTCTGGGTCCTTATTTTTTGAGGCGAACCTAACTAGTAGAAGATATTTAGAGTTTCTTCGAGGTTACCTTATTCCCAAACTAATAAATGAGGAACGTGATTTTCCGAGAAATGGCATTTTCTTTCAACATGATGGTGAACCTCCCCATTATGCAGCACTTGCCCGTGCTTATTTAGATGAAGTTTTCCCGAATCGTTGGATAGGGAGAAGGAGACCAATTGAGTGGGGGATTACTTTTTGTGGGGGTACTTAAAAAGCAAAGTAGGTATACGTTGGTAGACCGACGAATTTATTGACCATGTTCAATAAGAATTTATTAATTGTCCTGGTTACTGTCAACTAGCCAACAGTGAACAATTTCAACATTTACTTTAACCATTATCATTAATTTTAGAAAAATAAATGTAAGAAAAAAAAACCCATAGCGCAGTTTTAAACGCATGGAGGTGGGGTCCAAGGAAAGGGAAGATCATGTCGGTTGGGACAGGGAGGAGAGTGAGTGTGAGATACGGTTGTTTTGTCTTGTTTGATATATCGAAGAATATATATTGTAAGAATACAGAATAAAAACGTTTAGTTACTTCCAAGGTGTTTATTTCGTATATTATAAGTTTTAAGATATTTTACATAAATAATAATGATAAATAAAATAAATAATGTTTTTCCATTTTTTTACCAAACCTACATACGCTAATGGAATCATTTTTTTAACGATGTGTAGGTATACATAGAATGACACGCTCTTTCAATTGGCATGGTCGAAATTGGGTGTTGCTATTTAAAAAATTATCAATGACGTCATATCTCGAATAACGATTACGTCACAAATATGGGTCGTATGTCGAAAAGTGCCTTTGTTTAAAACAAAATCGACGTGACAGCAATTTTTTTCAGAAAGAGGTTTGCCGATGCAGGTAGAGGTACTCAAATATACACGAAATTGTAACAGACAAGTATTGAAGATAAACCAACGAAGCTGTAATTTTTTTGAACTCATAAGAAGCTGTCCATTTTCATGAATACGACACGCGACATCAGTCATAATAAAGCTCTTCACTCGTCAATATCATCGAACTGTAATTTTTTATATAAACATATAAAAAATTAACGATGAACGTCGTTGCGCACTTTTTACCGCCTAACTAGATCACAAGGAAATGTACAAACTAAACGGGAATATGTATTTTTGGACAGACGCTGATGCCATCATCGAAGCTGTTGAGTATATACATACATATGTTACATAGGACGAACATCAGCAAACCTGCATTATGTCCGCTTCACAAAGTGTTCTGAAAACTGTGTTCAAAGCTGACCAAAACGCTATGCATTCTACTACTCAAAATATAATAGACAGAACTGGGCAATTAAAGCCTACAGGAAAAAGTATAGCATTTATGTGGGTCAAAAAGCATTTAGGAATCAGACCGAACAAAATGGCAGATAAACTTGCCAAGAGAGCACTGAAAGAAGGAATACTCTGCCATGTAAAATTAAACTGGGATGATCTCCTTGCGATTAAAAAGAAAGAAATTGACAAAATCGCTAGAAACGTATGAACGATGAAAAACCAAAACACACTGTGGATTAGTCCACCCTAGTATAAGCTGCAGAACATGATACTCAAACCATTTATTTAGTTTCTCGATGGTTATATTCTACCATTGCGCGTTTAGAATTTGGAGATCACCAATGTCCGGCTACATTTGAAGGAATCACCTGCTTGCAGCTGCAGGAAAGGAAACGGAGATATCAACCATCTGTTTCTGCAATGTAATAACTATACTAATGAGAGAACGGAAATGCTTCTGGATTTATGAATTACCCACGAACATGGAGTAGATTTTGAGACAGAATAATATCGACATCCACAGAGTATTGATGAAATGCATGAAGGCGACAAAAATTTCAATTTACCTATCCTTTGCTTCTTTTACATATTTCTTTCTTCTAATTGCCTAGTTTATGTTTCTCTGTTTAGTTAAGACGTTTCGACAGGACCCAAAATTTCAAGCAGTGTCCATGTTTTTACCAAAGTCTTAGGAGGTGACGTCTAAAGGTTAACTACTCAGTAAATCAATAACCTTATTGCTGAAATATATTAACAATGGCTAATGGAATAAATCTCGAAAAGAAATTATTTGCTTCTTTAAATCAAAAAGAAGATTGCATAAAATGTTTTCACGAATCACATGTGAGCAATGCTTTTTAACAAAAATAATCTAGAAGAAATCTAGAAGCAGCAATTGTTAGCAGATATCAACTATTACACAATTAGAAAATTGAGTCTGAAGTAATGTTATTTTCTAAATGTAGTTTTTAGAGATGCATCGATTATAGTATGGTCAAAATTGATCGCATTTTTCTTTAATTTACAAATATGAAGCATTTATTACCAGAAGAAGATGAAATATGCTGAGAAAATAACAACAATCCAATGGAAACGACGAAACTGACTGTAATTACATGCTCTCATCTCAACTTCTACCTTGAGTATGCCAATTTTGTTTCCTCAACTTTAGGAGTAAGACAGACATTTAATAGTAAATCCCGACCGAGAAATCAAGAACAAGAAAAAAAAAAGTTTATTGCTTGAGAAGATTTCTATTTAATTAAATTAAATACCTTTTATTTTAGTGATAATTAAATAGGTACATACATGTTACCGAATAAATAAAAATGTGAGAGTTACGTATAGACACAGTACTTATTTATTTTACGATGAAGTTGAACAATGTTTACGATATGTCAGTCTCAGAAAATCTTAGATCTAGATTTAACGCTTTCTTATACATTTGGCAAACACTTTTTAATGAGATAAAATTATATCTATAGCAGAAGTTAACAAAATTCCGACGAATAAGTATGCTAGGTGCACTACATTAAACTGCAAACCCAGCATCTACAGGTAGATTCACCAATGCAGCATATCAAAATTAAGTCAGGTCACGAGAGGTAACAAAACCGTAAGTCCCACATATCAACCGGCTTTAAATATAAGTACATATGCAAATCTGTAGATCATTATTCAGAAATCTATATAGTATAGTGTGTCTTGATAAGGTAAGTAGCACATTTCTCTACACTTTATAAAGTTAAGTATTGGTTATACTTATGAAAATTAATACGGAAAACTAAAATAATAACTTCCATAAAATGCAAAACACAATATCAATAAAAAAAATATATATCCAAATGAGCTTTACCAACACAAAGTACTAATATTTTGCATTAAACATATTACTTTTGACTTTAATTCTCGAGAACCTCTATAAATTATAGTAAAGGATTTATAATAACAAAAAGAAATATATTATGCAATGCAGGTGTTCAGAGGTTTTGAATACTTCATATTGAAAAGTACATTTACCTGTATTGTAAAGTAGGTAACTACGTAGATAACTATCAAGTGTCCAAATAATTTATAAAAATAATCAGTTTTTATTCCATAACACCAGTGTTGTAGAACTGTGTTTGTAGAAATAATGCACCACATACACATACATGAGATAATTTTCGCAAAGAATTTATATATATTTATTTACACTGAAAACTACACTTTGTATTTTTAGTGCCTGGATATTTTTGACATTTTTTAAATACTTATGTAACTAAGTAGCATTAGTACCATATTTGTTAATTTTCAACTCTAACCTTCCAAACTTCGTTCCGTCTCTTGATAATCTTTGTTTTTCCTTTCTTTTTATCTTATCGCATTTACTTTAAAGTGATTTGTAAATTAGTACATATGTATCTGCATATCATTATAGGTACTTATGTATATATTGCTTAAGTTTATCCAGATTTATCTTTTTAAAGTTCTGAGTTTTATTTTATGTCGAGATTTATATCCATGACAACCCATAAGTTTAGGCAATTCAGTGATCTGAAATTTGGCAAACCAATCATTCGTGACGTAATATTCTGTATTTTGAAATTAGTTTTAAAATAAAACATTTGTTTTGTAAATTATTATAATATATGTACGAATGAATACGGTAACTTATGCACAGACACACTTTGCCATGTGTATTAGAGGCTTTATTAAAACATGTCTAATTACAACTTATGAATACAACTTACGTTTTCCTACAAAATCAAAAGTGGGATAGAAATCTCCATCTTCACTTGTTCTTCTGCTTGAAGTTGTTGAAGCTTAAAATTTCAATTGAAACACTGCATACGTACGATTAGCGAACTAAAACGAAAATCTAGTATGTAAGATGGAACCATTCGTTTTTGCTACCGACATTCCATCCGACTAGAGACGACGTTACAATTTAAAAGCGGGTACACAAAATATGTAGTCGAAGATATAATTGAAAGATAATGTACGACAGTGGTATGACAAGGAAATTTAATATGACGTTACTTAAGAAGGATTAAAGCAGAAAATGATGAAAAATCGTAAATTAAAGAATTAAATACTTTGAAGGAAGCTGAACAATGAGCAGAAACCATGAGTGGTCTGTCAGAAAACTTTTAGAGGTTTCTGTAATATGTACAGCATTAGGTATATACAATTTGATAACACCATAAAACATGTTACACGGAAGAAGTATATTAATTTATATTATTTTTAATATTTGTTAACGATATTTCCGTCAATGCTGTAGCTGACCACAGGATAGTAAACTTTGCAGATGACACGAGTTTACTGTTTTGGGGTAGTGATTTTATATCTCTTCAAGATGCGGGTTCTTTGTTGTACAGCAATATCCTACACTGGTTTCAAAGCAATGAACTGATGTTAAACACTAGCAAAACCAAGGCTATTCTCTTTAAGTTAAACGACACAATTGAAACACCAGCTAAAATTTCACTTAGTTCACATAGCATTTCACTCACTAAGTATTGCAATGTTTTGGGTATCACTTTTGATGATAAATTGGGGTGGAATAATCATATTAATCTCCTTTGTAGCAAGCTTAGTAATGCATGTTACGCACTTAGGATACTGAAGTCAGTTACTAATCGACAAGCTCTGATTACCGTTTATCATGCGTACGTGACATCAAGCGTGAGATACGGCATTACGATATGGGGTTCCTCCTCCCATCTTCAAAATGTTTTCGTGATGCAAAAGAGGGCCTTGCGTACAATTTTGGGACTTCCCTTTAACGAATCTTGCCGGTCAGTGTTCAGAAACCACAATTTATTAACAGTATATGGAATCTATATACAGGAGTGTTTAACTTTTGTCGTTAAAAACAAGGAAATGTTTGAAAAGGACGAAAAGAGACACGATTACGTAACAAGATTCAGAACCGATTACTATATACCATCTCACAAATTAACAAAAACAGAGAAAGGTGTGGCCTATAATTGTGTAAAATTTTTTAACGCGCTTCCACCAGAAATAAAAAGAGATACAGTATTCTCATCATTTAAACGAAAAATATATAAATTTATTTGTGAAATAGAGCCTTATTCGGTGAACGATTACATAAACCACAGTTTACTGTAATTTATTTCTTGTTTTGTAATTTTGCTATATGCTATTTATGAATTCGTTGTTTTTTTGTCTGACGCATATTTCTTCATTTTGGGGGATGGGTGTTTTTTTTTGCATTGTTGTTTCTCCAATTGCTGAAATAAAGTTATATTATTATTATTATTATTATTATTATTATTAATTAAAAATTCAAAGTGCTTTGTAAGCGGCAATATTAGTAGCACTAATGCTAATGCTTATGGAAGTTCAATTAATGGATTTAGTACAATAATTACGAAGCAACATATGGAAACATACAGCAGGCAGCAAAAAGAAAGATACGATAACGACCGACGAATAGCTACGAAATAAAATAGGTAAAGAAGATTTGGCGATGGTAAAAATTGCCAACGATATATCTATGGGAATGAATAAAAAACTACATTCCAATTATACATACACATGTATATCTTATTGTGGACAGTTTTATTTAACGATAGATACGAAATAGATAATTACGAACTACTTCGAAACCTTGTCGCACAGTAGTGGTTGCAGACCTTAAAAAATGCTTAACATTACAAGATGACCACAACTAAGCATACAGTATCACTGTTATATTACGAACGTGAAATCAACCAATCTCAAACTATAGGTATATAAATGGACCTTAAACGGATGTAACCAAAACGGTTCTAAAACGAATGTAGGGACAACTACCAACCATCTTGGATTTTCCTAACAGTCTACATACACTCAGACATCAAATTCACGACTGAAATTAAAACAAACGGTTCCCTACCCTTTTTAGATGTATTAGTTACTCGTTTACAAAATGGCCACTTAGGACACTGGGTATAGGAAATCCACGCATACGGATCGATACCTTCACGCCAACTCGCATCATCACCCAGCGCAAAAACAATCAGGCATCAGCTCCCTTGTTCATCGAGCATTTTCAATTTCCCAACCCGATAATATTGACAAAAAGTTGAAACACGTCAAAACCGCTCTTCTTCAAAATGGATATAGCTCCAGCAATATACTAAAGGTCATAAACAGGCACTATCATCCACGAATCCCTAAAAAGACACTGGAAACTAACAGCCATCAAATTACCACCGTTCTTCCCCTACATCACGGCGTTATTGATCATATCGGAGTTCTTCGTAAGAAGAACATATCAAAACCACTTTCAAGCCTCTAAACAAAATCTCTCAAATTCTTCCCTCGGCCAAGGACCCCGTCATGCCCCCAGGTTTGCGCCTCTAGCGTGGTTTACACGTCGAGTTACCTTGGCCTTCTGGTACTCTCGCTAGATACCCTCTTTGCTCCTGAAGAAGCCACTTACATTACTGGCGAAACGTCGAGTTTTTTATTGTACCTATATGTTGTGCATTATATTTTTATTTGTACTGTACCTATATACATATTTTAATTATGACACGGTCAACACCCGGAAACCCTCATTATAGAGACTCGGGCCGTGGAAACCTTTGATATCACAACTACAAAAATATTGACAATTACTACAAAAATTGTTTCATGTACCATAAACAATTAACAGTTGCACAATATTATTCTAACATGCTGCAGTTACTGAGTCCGATGGACTTTCTTTGCGGATTTTTGTTATTTCTATTTTTGGAAAGTATATTCAAAAATAAAAGACTGCCATTCTATTAATTCTGATTCAGGTCACTAACGTAGGTATCAAAATATAATGCAGTCGACTAGTAAAAAAATGCGAATCGTAATGTAGTTAATCCAGATACAAGGTTGTCGTGTGTAATTATTGCTGCTTAACAAGATTACCTTACACCGATAAAAGGATTGATATTTAAATAATGGCATATAGACAATATATATTAAATATCTATTATAACATGCAGGTACATAACTATTAAAATATAAGGTATGAAAACATACGTAGGCTTGGCAGCGAAATTGTATCATTACATGGTCACTCATATAAATGTATTATTAAATATATCAAGTACGTAAATATGAATTATTATTTATTACACACTTTCTCACTTCTGTACTAAGCTTGCGTAAAATAAGTAACCCAACACTACTTGTATTTCCTTTTGTTATAATTCTCTTTGCAACTAAAAGTACCTAACTAACATTAAAAAAAATTGTATTATTTGCACATATGTATTATTTTAGGTCTGTGGTCAATTACAATGAACATCGCCATCGTTTTACCATTACTCCTGGTTTTTGTAGAAGGCAAAATCTTCAAAAATTGTGAACTGGCTCACCAACTAGTCAAATACGGCTTACCGCGAGATCAAATAGCAACGTGGGTGTGCATCGCTTTTAGAGAATCTACTTACAATACAGAAGCAATCTCTTACTCACATTGTTACGGACTGTTCCAAATTTGTCGAGAGTGGTGGTGCTCTCCACCTGGTAAAGGTTGCGGTGTAAAGTGCACACAATTGCTCGACGATGACATTGAAGATGATGTTAAATGTGTTAAAACTGTTTTTGAACAGACGCGTCGATTAACTGGAGATGGTTTTACCGCATGGGAAGTTTATCCCATGTGTAAGAATGCTTCCTCTTCCCTTAGTTATATAAAAGACTGCAATTTTTAATATGTAGACACGTTTAACACAGATATTGCATTAAAACTAAAAACTTATAATATCTATTGTGAGACTGGTTTTTATTAATACAGATAGATATTTTTTAAATACAATAACCAAATTTTACGTTACTAAAGACTTCCTGCGTTATCCAGAAAATATTCAAACGTATTACCTTTACCATTCTTAAACTAAAATGAATTTCCTGTCACATCTATTTAGAAACGATCCAGTGATAATCACGTTCTTAGTTCATTAAAACCATGTAGCTAATTTAACAAGAGAATTCGTTTTTAAGAACATTTTTCTTGCAAAATCCAAAAGTTTCAGTTCGGTCTGAGCATTAGGTTGTACTGTCATAAGAAAAAAAAATATAGAAAGTGATGTGTGTTAAAACAAAAAGTCATACTGAAACTTGCTCCATAAATTGTTTCAAATAATATACACAGCATATAAAGATAATATGCGGCACACCAAATTTCTAGGTGTGTATGTAGACTCAGTGACCATTATGTATGGTGATCCATACATAATGGTCATCGATTAAAACAAAAAGTCATACTTAAACTTGCTCCATAAATTGTTTCAAATAATATACACAGCATATAAAGATAATATGCAGCACACCAAATTTCTAGGTGTGTATGTCGACTCAAAACTGAGCTGGAAGGTGCACATAGAGCAGCTATGTTCAAAGTTATCTTCAATAACTTACGCTATCCGGCGAGTCCGACACACAGTAGGGGCGGATGCCGCTATTGCTACCTACTACGCTATGTTTCAAAGTATTTTAACATACGGTATTATCACTTGGGGGACAGCGGCTAATACAGATCAAGTATTTATCCTACAAAAGCTATACGTGCAATTGCGAATATCCTCCAAACCAAATCATGTGGAGCTTATTTTCAACAATTCAATATATTAACGTCTTTAGAGATATTTTACAATCTAGTTTTCTTACGTGAAAATAATTGGAAATTCTAAAAAATATTCAATTTCGTGATTACGACACCCGGAATGCATCGAATATAAGTAAACCCTTGCATCGACTTGCCGCAACAGACAGAACCCTTCTTGAGATTAGATTATATAATAAATTGCCGAGTTCTCTGTGGACGCTTCCAATTATACCATTTAAAAAGAAATTTAAAAGTCAATTCATTCGAGGGTGCTACTATAAAATCTCTGATTTTAAAATGTAATAGTTTTATTTATTTATAGATTTTATTTATACATCGACATTATCTTTATACGAATGTATGTATATGTCTATACGTATATGTGTGTTCAAAGACAAATATATTATTATTATTATTATATTAATGACCATTAGTATATCTGGACTTTCCAACAAAAAAAAGGTATTAAAACCAATTCTCACACTTCTTGTGTTACTCAGTACCTGCCTGATGAAGGGGTACGTACTTTTTCTGCTGTCTAAAACGAACTCCACTCAACGACAAGCACAAACGAATCCGAAAATCTTCAAAAATCGAATGTATTTACATAATTAATTGGTTAATTTAATTGATTTTATATAACAACCGTGCTGTACACACACCTGGAAAAATCACGTAAGTGGTGGAAAAACTTATATAAATAAAAAACGGTTCTTCATAGATTGCAACTCATACTTGCAGCCTCGCAAATCTATAAAAGGTCTCCAAACTAACTTCTAAAATTAGACATTGCAATTAATGAGTTTCCAAATCATCAAACTAATAAGGTACCAATTATCAACAGCAATGTAAGATGCTCATCGGTTAACCTAGCTCTGTAAACGGTTTTGTATATTTCATTTTGATAAATGTTTTTTTGCAATAGTACCGAAAGCAGAGTACAATCTACAGGTATATTTAAGCAATTTATCAAATTATTATAAGTCGAAGAAAGATGATTATGATATTTCTGGTTGAATACACCACTATCTACGTCGTTGATGAAGGAATTTTGAAATTTAACTTCATTCCTTATAATATCAAAATCTGAAGAACGAAGTTAAAAGTTTCTACCTAACACTCAAATAATCAATGGCAAAGTCAACGGTGAATAGGTAGTTTCTCGATTTCTAAACGATTTTTTTATTCAAAAGAATTCTGATTATTGCTCGTAATTCCAAAATTTGCATAAGAACTTTCCCACAACTAAGTCAGCGCATTCTGGTAGAGCATGGTAGTTGGATTGTCCAGTCTCCTGGACAAACTCGCGGAAATGTTGATTCCGCGAATTGATTGAGTTGTGTGGTTTTGAAAGTTTCTTAGAGGTTTTGATTACATTTGAGAATGATTAGTATCATAATGATGTTTAATGTCGTATTCTCTGAGACCGGCTACCATACGATTGCAAATAAGTCTCATAATTGACTGAATCACAAAATATTGACGATTCTATTACTTTTTAAGGTTCCGCACTAAATGTCAATTGTTGTTTTCCTTTCCGTGTTTGTAAGTATACACACAAATCAAAGCATATAATTATAATCTACATAGCTACTTACAAATGAAAACTAAACTCTAGCCCTTCTCGAACTATTTATATATTATTTGACATGGAAAATTCAATGGTAATTCAAGATGATTCTCAACTCTGCAGAGATCCCTAGATATACACTGGACGTAATGGCACTTTTCTGCGATGCAATGGCCGAAAAATACAAATTTTAAATTCAAAAATCAAACTGCGGACATAGTATGAGGTCTATATAGCATGTTTTGCATTTTGAGTTTATGACTTGTGTACTAGTCTAGTTGTTTTTCTTAAGTCGTTATACTAATTTTCTTACTATAAATTTTTATTTGGTTATTCATGAACGCTCATTTGTTTAATTTAATTTATTTATAATTTGTTTTCTTTCTTAAGTTTTGACTATAGCAAGTTTGCTTTTGTGTACTTCGATTTGTTTCCTTTTGGCGTAGCCATTATTGGTTTTTCAAAATTATTGTATGTATAATACTTACATAATTTTGTAATGTATTACTTCTCAGTATAGTTCCGATCTATAATAAAGCGAATTTACCAATAAATATTTCTACTGAGAAAAATATAACTGGAGCTTTTTTTACTATTGTATCTGTTCAAGCGATAAGCAGTACATAAATAAAATCACAGCCAAGATACGCCTTTCGTTTTTATTTAATAGAAAACAGCTCCAAATATTGTGGTAACAATTTTTCGATGGAATATAAATCAAAGTCAATGTTTAATTCTCTTCTATTCAACTGTGCTAAAGCAGGATCGTCACAATATCGGCATAACTTTATGTATAATTCTTCTTCGGTATCATATAAACATTGGACAGGATATATTTCAGGATAGACCAATTTATTGGGGAGAAGAGGAAAACAGCCCGCGTATGTTGCTTCCAACCTAAAAGTAAAATAGATTGATAGAAACATATTGTAATACTCTGTGCATTTCCTTATCTATGTTACTAATACAAAATTCATGTGTCTCTTACACATGAATTATTCAAGGTATTTTTATGGTTAAATATTATGGCGCCAATTCCGTGATCTATTTATCAAGCTGCGTCAATCAATTGCACTCCAACGTAAAGCATTCACATTTTTATTCGATAATATGTAATAGCGTGAAGAACCGCAGCTAATAATGCCCAAATAGAGACGAAGAAGAAATATGTAATAATAGCACATCGTATAGTATATTTCGTTTTCCTTATAAAAAGTGCAGAATATCAAAGAATTCTGCCGCCATGAAGATTAGATTAGATCAAAATAGTGTTATCTTAAGTAAAGTACATAAACTTACACTGATCCAAATCAGAATATGCTTCAGCATGTGAAGGCGTATACGGGTTGTCCATATCCACTCTAAAGTATACACCGTGTCCATAAATGTTTAAAGCTGACAGTTACTGTCAAATTTTGATTAAGTTTGTAACACTACATTTGATTTCAATTGTAAGAATTGTTATTAGCGTTCCAGGCGGTAGTTACTTTAACCATAATTATTAAAGTTGTATTTTAAAATCAAACACAATATGTTTCCTTTTGGAAACGTTTATTGCTAATAAACAATACAAGGAAAAGCTAAAACGAAGTCAAAAATTGAACAGAAAACCTATACTAAACCCCAACGAAAATACAGACGTGCGACTATGGCCATAGAGGAATAAAGCAACTGACATTCTAAGGGTGGTAAACTTTAAGCACAGATATTGCATACATTTTGACAGACGTCAGCTTCAAAAATTTACGGACACGCGATATACTGCACACATATAGTAGGTACACATTTACTTTACATACAGTATATATGTATAGATAGACCTTTTAAGCTTATAAACGCCAGTTCAAAAGTGTATAATTTCTCTACTAGCTATAAAAATTCTTTTTTATTATACCTGCATCATAATCAGATCATAATGTTGGTATCTCGAACCAACTCAAACCACATCGAACGCAATTGCGTGCGAAAACGGACCATTAAAACACCGGGGTGTTTTAAAGTCGCCTCGGCAACAACATATATACTGTCATTACATATGACAGTAATCGCGCCACAATAGCATCAATGTTTCGTCCACAGTGTGGTAATTCTTCTTTGTCATCCAAGCGAATAATTTCTCATATTCTTTATAATATGCAATTTTTTATTTTTGTGGAATTAATTTCAATTCGGCTTGCTCAGCTAATCGTTCAACTTCCGAAGAAATCTCTCCACGCATATTGTCCATTCTAAATTCACAAAATTTGACATAAATGTCATAACAACCAATCAACAATAATTGCTAACCCGTGCTAACCGTTTCTACATTCATTATTAAAAATTTGAACCACACGCTACTTTGTAAAATGCGCTAATTCTTCTATTGTTTTTCTTATTTTCGCATTGTAGTGCAGGTATAATAAAAAATAGCGTATAATACGCGTGTATAAGTGCCTTTAAAGCACTTGCGCCATTTAAAAGCACGACGCGAAGCGGAGTGCTTTTAAACATGTCGCGCGTGCTTTAAAAGGCTTACTTATGGCCGTTTGCACCGACGAGTTTAAAGTGTGGCTTATCGTTAAGTAGAGCTTACATGTGGAAATTCTCTACATTTAAGCTCTACTTAACGTTAAGCCACGCTTAAACTCGTCGGTGCAAACGGCCATTATACACTTGTATTATAGGAGTAATATACTTTTCAAGTTAAATTCCTTAAGCTAGGCAACTTATGCTACACCTTATGTATAAAATCCTTGTTATAAGTTAATTAATTGTACCTACGTCATTCAATTGTCAAATTAATAGAATAGTTGATCCATTTAGTGCGCACTGCATACAACCCGCCGACTCCGAGCGGAAGCATGCGCACTAAATGGGCTAATGCACAAGCGTTCGAAACGTTGCCTATTTTTGTCACTAATATTATTTAGACACAAAATAATAAATTAATAAATGAACAATATATGTTTTGAAGGCACAGGTATTTAAATATACCTAAGTAATAACATATTAATATAATTAAAGAGAGAAACTAACATAGACACTCCAAAAAATTCATGGTCTGCGGTTGATATCACTACCTGGCTTTTACTCAGGATTTTTAAGTATTCTTCTCTGCTTTCTACAAAACCAAAATTTATTATTTCAGCGTGAAAATGTTCTTGAGCTGTTGCAAAAATGCCTGGTACATCTGTGAACATTTCTCCTAAAACTGATACCAAAAACTTTTTATTGTTTTCTTTAAGTCTAGATAAAACCTTAAAAAAAGATTCTGGATTCTTATCAAATTCCCACCTATGTGGCCACACAATAGTAAGAATATTTGCTACTTCATTCGAAGATGGTATTGTAGAAAAATCAAGAGGAAAGTATAAAACTTTAGACTTGAGCCTAATATCAAATTCTAAATTCTTGGGTTTATAATCTGGCAACAATTTTATAATTGTAGCAATATTACTTAAAAATGATTCTTTGTTGAATACAGAGTTGAAAATAACCACATCAGCAGCTAAACTAAAAAATAGTATGATTGATGTATTATACAAACAAAAATTTACAGACATACTAACCATGTGACAATTTGATTATAAGCATACTGAATATCCCGTTCTTTTATTATTTTAACTGGATATACTAACTGATTTTCATGAAAATAAACAATCTTCTTTAGACCCTGTAAATCAGGACGAATACCAAGAAGTTCTGCTAAATTGACTACAGAGCTAATGAATAGCACTTGTTCCGTTGTAACAAGAGGAATCCGAGATGTTAATATTAACGCTGAGCATCTGGCACGCCAATGCCATTTTTTAGGTTTCAACGTTACAATAGTGGGATTTGTAATATCTGCAATCATACTATATATAGTATATTTTTTGTAATTTTTTGCAATAAATATAAAAGACAAATACTTGTTATTAAAGCATCAAGTAATTGTTTATGGGAGCCGCCATAAAAAGCTTCCACTAGCAATACCTTATGAACATTGTTCTGGCAATTATCTTTACTACTACCCTGAACACATTCCATATTACATATTAAAATTCTATTATTAGCGGGTTGCCTTTATTTACTTTCACTACCTCAAAATGCACCAGCCTATTAAACTGGTTTTTACACATAACCTAACTTATTTATACCAAACAGAACTTAATTTCACATGTGAACATCCAACGTGATCCAACAAATCAAAGCTATTTTATTGAAGATCTATGGCCCATAATTACACCAATATCAACTGCCATGCCACGGACAAATCTAAACATATTTAAAAACAATGAACAAATACTGGGGTATTACCTGTATTTACGAACATTGGCGACATCTCCCTACTGATCCTAAAGCACCCTAATAAGTTAAAATTGCTTTCTTTTCACAAAAAAAATTAATATTGTGCAAGAGATACATATATTTTATTTCAAAAAAAGTGTGGCAATACTCTCAACAGGCCTAAATAAGAATTACTTCTTATTGGCTGAAAATAGAGCAAAATAGCAATTGTGAAACCTGTGAAACGTTATAAAATACGTAACTGTCACGTGACTGTCACTTACTTTATCTGAGAATTTATGTTTAAGAAATCTCCAGAATTGTATCTCTCTCTATCTCTGAGGAAATAAGGTGTCAAGTTTTATTTAGGTAATGTGATCGGTAATGTGATATACAGTCGACGTTCTCTAACGCTGTACATACTCTTGTAACATGCTTAACTACAAACCCGAGTACTGCAAATAATAGTCGCAGCACCCTGGTTTGCGAGATATACCCATATCCGTCGGAACTCTAGAAAGGACATCGATGTCGGAGAACCCGCTCATCCATCACCGGAGGAGCTGCAGCCCGATCAGCCCCCGCCTCGCATCGGGGCTTCGTCCACTCGCGCTGTCACTTAAAATTCTCGATTGGCTACCGAAACCGGCGGTTAGCGGAGGCATACCTCGGAGAAACACGAAGCCCTCTTACGAGAGAGAAATGTTTTTTGCATCGGAAAATAACTTTTCTTAAATATATCAACAACACAATACATACTTTATTAAAATTTATTAAATAAGTTTCTTGACAATTTCTTTGCACATACAAAATAAATAAGTCATTAATAATCATAGTTATAAAGTTACAATACGACCTCTAAGACGAAAGCATATAAAACTCGTGAAAGAAACAAATTCAAATGAGTAGGATACTAAGTAAACACGACCATGGAAAGCGCTGCAGTTAGGACTCCTAAATAGTAATCAGCGCTACCACAACAAACTACGCATCGGAATATCCAAGATATCCTATTTATCCCAAAATTATGAATATTTGTCTTACAAAAAAGTAAGTTAAGTTAAAATCATTGACAGCACTGGCAACTCTTATTCAAATTCTACATTGTACCCTAAACAAAGCAATCGAAAGACAAAACTTAAAGATATTTTAAATATGTTTTACTGAATATAAGATGTAATTAAAATGTGTGTGGCGAAGGTCTTTCTATCACAAAATTATTGAGAAACAACAATTAGAAACAAATTAGAATATAAATCCTATCAACTCGAAAAACTAAAATCGGAAATACAGTACTTAATCAAATACTAAAGAAAACTGAAGTATGAGAATATACAAAATCTCTATATTAAATCAAACTGTTTCTTTATATTCAATCTAATTACGAATTCAAGGAAACATTCACTTTTCTGTATAATAGAATACAGCACATACTACATACTTATTAAATCTAGAAGTATTAAATGTTTATATTACAATTTAATATAAGCACAATAAGTGTACGCAATTTACAAGATATATGCATATTTATTAACAATTAATTATTGCTACATAATGATCGAAAAATTAAATTAAAAAAATACATCTTTGAACTATCAAACTCAGCTATCACAGTAGGTATAAAAAGTGAGTTAAATAAAATTACTTAATCATATTCGTGACTGTTTTCTTTTTTAGTTAATAGTGCATCGCCTTCTTCATCAGTAACTTCGGTAATAAATTGATTCACTTTAGATTTCGACCTTGCGTTTACTCGGGTTAAGCCTTCTGTTGCTCCGTTTTCTGTTAATCTGGAATAAAGGCTGTACTCACATTAAATATAGTGAAATAACATCAACACATATAGGCACTACAATTGCTACTATCGTTAACACTTAAGGATATCAATAAAACGGACTTTTATTTAAGTGCCTATTTGCTATATAAAATATATTAATAAACGCACTGTTTGTAGATTAATAACTAAATTTTAGATATGCGCATACCCAATCTTTAAAGTAATCTGGGATACTAGGTGAAATTCGAAGCAATTTATACAGTATTAAAGTCATACAGACATTCAAACCAGCTAAAGTTAGGTCAAAAAAGGAACATAAACCGAAACGTCTTCAATACAACTCCAGAAGTAAAAAAGCACTAAACAAGAACGCTCTAATATGTGGATAAGGAATCGCAAATAATGTGGGTAAGAAACTTTAGCTCTACAAACTCAAGCTAAATCTTATAGAAATATTTTTTATGTTAAGTGTCAATATGTTTATGGTGATAATAATAATATATATTCCAATAATCATAAAAGAAATCAGCAAGCTATACGACATCTTAGACAAACTCAGAAATGAACTGACCATCCATGGAACCGATCACACAAAACTAGTCGCATTGGGCAATCTGGGCAGTAAATATCTAAGGAAATGTACTGAATTTGTCTTCCGAGGGTCAAGTAAGAAAATCGAAATCGTCATGAATAGAAGCAAGGAAAAAGCTGGACAGGCGACTGCGACCCAAGAGTTGGAGAAGGTAGTCATCAGCTCCCGTGGGAAACAGTACGCTGACATTCTACGGACAGTGAAGAGCAGCATAAACATAGAGGAAGCTGGTATCAAGATCAAGTCTATCAAGGGAAGTGCAGTTGGAGGTTATGGGGGGCAAAGATAAGGCTGAAGTCTTAAAGCACGGGATTCTGAAAAATGACGAAGGAGCACGAGTTAACATCAGGAGTAATCACGAAGCTGTTTATGTATCGGGTATTGATGGAGATATAGGATCCCAGGAGATTGTGGAGGCGATTAAAGCTTACATGGACGATATTGACGCGAGTGGTGTAAGGGTAGTATCTATCCGCCCGAATCAATACGGTAGCCAAAATGCTACGATAATCGTAAGGAAAGGAATGGCAAAAGAATTAGTTCGAAAGGGCCGAATTAAAATAGGATGGACAATGTGCCACCTAAGATCCCGGGTTGATATAGTCAGGTGTTACAAATGCCTTGATTTTGGCCATTACAAATCTGAGTGCCAGGGAGCAGACAAGAATGACGTTTGCATAAAATGTGGGGAAAATGCCACAGAGCTAAGGAGTGCACGGGAAAACCCTTCTGCTTTTCATGCAACAAAGAGGGCCACAGCGCGGAGCAAACAAAGTGTCCCTATTTCAGGAAGCTCAAAAGGGAAAAAACCAGGGAGTTAGCAAGTGGTAACAGTAAGAAAAGGCATAGTATAAATGCTGGGGTAAACCAAATTACATATGAGAGTACTGCAAATTAACGTGGGGCGGGCATATGCAGCGCAGGACCTGGCGTATGCGGTGGCAAACCAACGTAACATTGTCATCCTGGTGGTTAGTGTACCAAATAAAAAACGTGTCAGCGGGGATAAATGGCTAAAGGACTGCAGAGTGGATGTAGCTGTTATCTGCCTGACGAGGAATCTGGACGTGCTGGGGCATAAATCCACAGAGGGCCATCTAATATTGAACCTCAAAAACATGACCATAATATGTTGCTACATATCACCTAATATATCTCTACAAGAGTATAAGAATGAAGTGGACGTCATAATGACATCAGTAGAATCCCCCAAGCGTGTGGTTGTACTTGGGGATTTCAATGCAAAATCTGCGCAGTGGGGATCGCCGCATACCGATGACAAAGGCGACTACAAGGTGAGTTGGATAGCGCCAAAAGACATGGTAGTGCATAGCACGGGGACAAGGCCAACCTTTATCATAGGCGAAACTAGGTCATACATAGATGTTACTCTCTCTACATCTGGCGAAGCCAGTAGCATAGTACAGTGGGAGGTACTTGACACGGAAACTTTGACTGAACATCAGTATATAGTTTTTGAAATAAAAGGGCCCCAAGAGGAGGTCAGCTGACTTAAAGTTCGAAGTTGACTGGCAAACTTTTAAGAATACTATCGAGTTAATAGCTGGAAATGGCGTAGACGTCAGCCATAAAAGTGGTGCCAAGCTTATTCGACTGGCATACAAGAACGGTATTAAAGCAGGCAGGCAACGCAAGAAGGTTTCGTACTGGTGGACTGATAGAATAAGCTCGAAGAGGGAAGAGTGTTTAAGAACAAGACGAATATTAACACGGCTGCGAATACTTGTGCAGCTGCGAAAGAAATGTAGTGGAGAAATAAAAAGGAACTTAGCAAGCTCATCAACCGAACAAAAAAACGGTTTTGGGAAGAACTGTGTCTCGAAATAGATAGCGATATATGGGGTGGAGCCTATAAGATAGTCCTCAAGAGAGCAGAATGCTTAACACCATACGAGGTTAACATGGATATGAGGAAACAGATCATAGCAGATCTCTTCCCGCCTGGCACAGGGATGTCCTGGAAGGAGGAATGTGAACCAGATGTCGAGCCTTTTAGCGTAACCGAGATTACCAGCGCGACACTGAGCATAAAGAATGGCAAAGCACCCGGATTGGACGGATTACCATCAGAAGCAGTTAAGATAGTAGCTAGATGCGCACCGGAGTTATTAGTTAAGATTCTGAACGACCTACTGAAGATCCAGAAATTCCCGGATGAATGGAAAACGGCCAAAATTGTGCTTCTCCTAAAGAGTGGAAGAGACCCTAATTTATGTAACTCCTATCGGCCCATATGCCTACTCAATGTTATAAGTAAACTTCTCGAAACATTGATCAGAAATAGACTTCTAGCTGCACTGTAAGAAAAAGGCGACTTACACGAACTTCAGTTCGGATTTCGAAAAGACAGATCCACTATTCAAGCGATTGACGCTGTGATGCGAGCGGTCAAAGACTATGAATGTAAGTGGTGTGTCCGAGTGACGTGAAAAACGCCTTCAACACCGCCTCTCATAGCCTGATAATTAGGAAGTTGAGGAGCAGGAATATATCCAAGTACCTGGTTGGTGTTTGCAGAATACCTTACTGGAAGAAGGATCTACATCGGCCGTAATGAAACGGTAGGTGTAGATGCAGGCGTGCCACAGGGTTCGGTTCTGGGGCCAGTTTTGTGGAATATTTTGTATGATGGTGTGCTGGGTCTGAATTTAACGGCCGACGCCAGGTGTGTATGCTTGGCCGATGATCTTGCGTTGGTAGTAAGGGCCATGGACGAACACACGTTAATGGAAAATACCAACATATGTCTGGAACGTATAAGCGCTTGGATGAAGAACCATAGCTTGGAGCTAGCACCAGACAAGACAGAAGCGTTAATAATGAAAGACAAAAGGAAAAGGAGTCACGTTACTTTCACAATGCATGGAGTGGATATTAAGCCTTCCAGGACTGTCAAATATTTGGGTGTCACTCTAGATCTCGCTTTCATCTAGAGTGACACCCAAATATTTGACAGTCCTTTTGGGACACATGTTGTAGCAGCAGTCCATAAGGCTGAGAAGAAAATATCTAAACTCATTAGGCTCATGCCAAATATGAAGGGCCCCAGCAGTGGTAAAAGAGCGGTGTTATGCGGTGCCATTCATAATATGTTGCTGTATGCAGCCCCAGTATGGGAGAAAGTAGTAACAATAAGCAGGTATCGAGTCAAGCTGGAAATATCACAGCGGAACATGTTGCACCGAATAGCGTCCGCGTATAGAACGGTATCTTTAGAGGCCCTATAGGTAATCCCAGGGGTGATACCGATCGAATTTATGGTCAGGGAAAGATCATATTTATACGACAACAGACATGAAGACCGAAAAATTACGAGTACACCAGCCAGAGTGTCAACAGTAAGGGCCTGGCAACGGAAATGGGAATTAGACACGAGGAAAGCGCAGTGGACGAATCGTCTGATTGGGCACATCGAAGAATGGTTGGCATGCAAACACCGACGGACGGACTACTTTCTGACGCAGGTCTTGGCTGGGCACGGTTCATTCCGGGCGTTTGCTAAACGCATCAACAAAGATGATTGTGACTTGTGCATGTATTGTGGTGCGGAGGACACGGTCGAGCACACAATCTTTGAGTGCACACGCTGGGTGGAACAGCACCGAAAACTTCATCGGGATATAGGAAGCGAGGTAACTCCGGAGAACATGGTGCCGTTGATGCTGGATAGCCCAACAAAATGGGAAAGTATACATAGGGCAATAAGTAACATAATGGCGAAGGGGGCAGATGAGCTAGCACGACAGGCGAGGGAGAGGCGTCCCGCATGTTAAAATTGAAAATAGGGAAATGAGCTAAGAAATGAGATTGTAGGAGGCCACCGGTAGTATTCGATGTTATATCTACAGATACTTCTAGATGCTACAGAAGGCGTTGAGGGGTTTTAGTGGGTAGGCTGCTCGCAGAGAGTCCCACCCTTACAGGACGCGATAAAACCTAAGCGTCTGTAGTGCGTAATGCATTTCCCCTGACAAAAAAAAATCATAAAAGAAAAAGTCAGTAAAAGATAAGAGATGACTTCAGCATTCACAAAGATATGAATTCAAAATGTCAAGTCAAGGCATGTCAGTCAATTTGCAAAATAAAAACACAGTGTATTGCATTAACTAACGATATTTTGTAATTATTGGTTATTATTGTGTTGATTCAACACACAGATAAGTGATGAACGTAAAATTAAGGGTGAAGATGTAACGCTGCTTTATCTTTGGCGATCTATATGACTTCATTGATTTATAAAAAAAACAAAAATTCAAGTTATACGATAACGCTCAAACTGGTTTTACAGGATTTAATGCATAAGATATGATCAATGCCCTCGAATAATATTGACTATTACATCATTGTAGAATATTCCTTTCATGTATGTATAAAGAACGTGAATGCAAAAATGTGTTAATAATAGCACCAAAATCATTAAATCTATTTTCACAGAATAATAAACTGCATATAACAGCATAAATATAGTAGAAATAGATAGTTTATTGAATCTCTGTATCTGGATGTCTTTACGAAGGGTAAAACATTATACTTACACTTCATCTTCTTCGTCTTCATCATCGGAAGGTAATGTAAAGTATGGATTGTGAGCAGCAGGTCTAAATTTATATCCAGTCAATACGAAAAATACATAAGTAGCCATTTCTCTAAACATTTCATGTAACCACCCATATTGAAATGGTACTGTCAGTCGCAATAAATACACTATAATACGTGTAAAATATATGTAACAAACAATCATGACATAAAAATGTCTAAAAAGCTTCAATTTTCGCAAATTTACAGCAGCTTTGCCATCAGTTCGAGATGCTTCTTCTAAATGTCGAATAGACCACACTACTGGAAAGAGGATGAAACCACAACAGAGAAGGTCAACTAGAATGAAAACATCTTGCCAAGCTCTATACTCTCTAGCACCTTCTTCACTTTCCTCTAATATTATTTCAGCCATGTTTGCTAAAACTTGCAGTGGTATAATGGCCATGAACAACCTTTTATCTCTTGGCGCAAGTACGTGTTTTATAAAAGTCCAGCCGGTACCAATCAACACCAATGTAATAAACAATAAGGCTCCTTTTAATAAATGTGCCACGTAGAATAGTACTGCCCAGGTTGCTAAATGCACTCCCTTAATTTCGATGAAATGGTAATTTATACCGTGAAACGCAAGAGAAATGGATTTTATAAATACAAGTGTAGCCATCAAGTAGTGAATTTTAAAAACTGGATGTCTAGATTGCTTTAGTAAAAACACCCAAAAACAACCAGACAAGAAGAATAGCATCGCCATAGTACAATACAGAGCAGGTAACGGCATTTCACCTGCGGATAAAAAACTTCCAGCATTTTCTTCCACTATTTCCATCTGTAACACATAAAAAACCTGTTAGACGCGATAAGTGTATTTTAAATTGCACATGATAATTGTATGCCAGACAATGCTTGGTATGTAATTTATTTTCATGATGCTATAATAATTGTAATTATTACTAGATTAAGCTAATATACTACTGGAAACATCGGTCAACTAAGTAACAACAGAAAAGTACCTCCATATTATTTGCTAAATTTGTACGTACTTGTTGTAGCAAACTAATGTAAGAAATAATATTGATGTCTGTTTTATTCTTAAATTAACATTGAAACATTTTTTTTTAATGGACAAAAACAAAAATTGTGCGCCATCCACAAGAAATGGTATTATTGCCTTACTGAACAAAAATTGACGCGTGGTAGTCTTTCAACATTTAAAAAAATATAATACAACAGATAATATTCCTCCCCGAAAACGACCTCGTAAAATAACCTCGTCTTTCTAAGTTGCATCCGGAATTTAGTACATATTGCTGATATTAAACGTAAAATTTTTGGGGAAAATCGTTCAACATTATCAGTTCGAAGTATTAGAAGAAGACTCAATGAAGAAAATCTATTTGGGCGGGCTGTGCCGAAGAAGCCCTTCATAAATAAGAAAAATCGTCAGAAGAGACTTGCATTTGCGCGTAAGCACTTAAAATGGACAAATGCAGAATGGAAAAGGATATTTTTCGCAGATGAAATTAAATAATAAATAGAATGGGTTCTGATGGCAAAACATATATTCGACGCCATCCCTGTCAAGACTTCAACCCAAAATATACAAAAGCGGTTGTAAAGCATGGAAGAAGTAATATAAAAGTTTGGAGGTGTTCCTACTGGTGAACTATTGGTTCGCTAAAACGGATTGACAGAATACTAAATCAGCAGCAATACAAAGAGATCTTGCAGGACGTAATGCTGCCCTATACAGAAGAGCGTATGGCCATCACATGCCCGTTTCAACAGCATAGTGATCCTAAACACTACGCAATCTGTGAAGAAGTTTTTAGAACAAGACAATGTTACGGTTTTCAACTGACCATCTAATAGACCAGATCTTAACTCGTATTACTTAACAGTAATAAATGTATTATAACTGAATACTAAATATATACTTTGTAAAACAGAACGTTGTTTTATCTATGAAATACAGGATGATTTTAGGGAATGAATAATGTAGTTAGAAAGATAACATTTATTGACATTAACAATTGTTGCGGTTATGTGATAGAATATATATTTCCTTAATTAATTAGCCGCCACTCTATGTATATAGAGACAGAAATTGAAATGGGGCATATGATGCGTATAGAAGAAAGAACGACAAAAACAATATGGCTGGCAAGATCAAGGTACAAACGAAAGCGAGACAGACATAGGAAGACAACTACTCCTCACTTTCACTGTATCCTAGCGTTATTTTTTTCTTGAAAAATTAAATAAATAAGAGGGATTGTATTTTTAACAGTAGCAATTTGTCTATAAACGTACAATGGTGCATGAGCCGTATTGCAAACAATTTATAACATCTACAATTATACTAAATATATTGAGTCGGCCAATAAGCGACTGTATCTCGGAAAGTATTTGTCCTATAATTTGTGGGAACAAAGCGTGACAATAAAAATGGCAATGAGAAATCTATGAAAATTAATTTCAACTTATACATTTTACCACCAGAAGGTATGACAACTATGTTCAAATCTGAAATTCATATTATCTCTGAGAATCATAGAATGAGGTGTAACTTTGATATTATCAATCAAAAGCCCATCTAACAGCAGATATCTTTCAATAGAAATTTATATGTCATTCGGGCGAGTGAAGGCATGTTTATTGATTTTGAAAGTTAAAGCATGTTAGTTTGAAATAGACAAACTACAGATGGATTGGGGCCCGATAACTTCATTTAATTTAGTTTTTTCAGTTAAAAAGAACGTTAGCATCGTATCAATGATTTTAAGCAGTTTTATTTTATTGAAATCTACATCTCAATATCTGCGACCGTTGTCTACTTATCGCAAAAGTAAAAAACCACAATAAAAGTATAATCACTATTATAATATAAATCAAGGCAACTTTTGATTTGAATGACTTAATTTAAGAAGCATGACACAGTATGACGGCAATTTTTCTTGGCTACTCAACACTTTTTTCCGCACAGCCTAGGACCAGTTCTTTTCAAGATACAGCCACTTCCCTCACATTATTTACAGCATATAAACTTTGGAAGTTGTTGCGTGCACACTTGTGGTTGTTAATGGGTTTCAACCTATACGCACATTATGGAGATCAAATGCTTACAAACATAAAATTTTCAAGATTTAAAAGAATAAAATAGCACCCAGACACATAATGATTGATCATAGGTGAATGGTAGCTATGTAGACTTAGCTATATTGGTCAAAGGGATATTCTGAGTAAATTAGATTCACTCCAGATAAATATTCAAACTCAGCTTATGAGGACCAGTGTTAGGTACATTCCTAAATACAAGCTCTGAAGATAATAATACTTACTGTAAAATCATATTCTACTTCATTGTTTGTTATATAATTTGGACAACTATGAAAATATAAATTATAAAGTCCTTCTTCAGAATCACTTGCAACAACTATCACAAACTGAAAATAAGATTTAGGTATGGTACACTATATTACCGTTTGTTGTTTATACTTACACTTGTATTGTAATAAGTTACATTATTGATGGTTTTGCTTACAAGTGGTAATGAATAAGGGCATGACTGTGGTGAAGGGCTAGTCATATCTCTAATAACTCTTATTAGTTTGCTTGCTTTAAAGAAAGAATCAGGTATATAATTTGAATCTTTATAAATATGCAATGGTTGCTTCCATCCTGGACTGCAATTAATCATCATCCTACAAATTTAACTTTAATGTATAGTTCGATACATGTTTATAAGTATTACGTGTTATTATAAAAATTTAAAATAAAATATATAACAGCAGCATCATGTTCCTTTGGCACATTTTCTTTTAACAAACATTTATCTTGATGAGAGTCTAAATATGGATTCATTGCATCATTTTGTGTTCGATCAAGACTGAAACCAAACTAAATCACATTTGATAGATCGGTTACCTAAAAGTTGCGAGAGTATATACTTACTACATCGCTTTTGTTCATAGGTTTTGATGTAAAATTTATCAGTTTTACATCTAGAAACCCCCTTTTATAAAAACCAAATGTACTAAGGGCAATGTATTTTCGAACATCCCACTACGAAAGCAACATATTATTTAAGTATCAAGTACTACCACAATTGCTACTTACATTTATATTAATTTTATGCTTTCGTCCTGAACAAATTGCTATCATAAGTAATAAAAATATTAATATTGCTTTGAAGTGTTTTGACATTTTATCACGACGGGAACAAAAGGAATAGAATCTTTCTTCCTTAAAACTGAGTAAAAAATTGCCCTAAACTTTATTCACTTCACTGCCTAACCTCACTCGCATGTGTCACCCAGACAAAACTCAAATCAAAACTTTGTTCTGTGCTTTGAACTTTGACTTCATTTGACTTGTTCTTGTTGAATAGTTTAATACGATAAATACGTAAATTCAGAAATAGGGCGATGATAAATAAGAAATTTCAAATAAAATTTTTGAGCTTATTTGAATCTATAATAGTTGTGAAGGTAACCCGCGAATCTTACAACAAATAATATAAAAATTGATAGTTAACATAAAACATGCATGATAATTATTTTAATCATTGCATGTTTTTTATTTACGATATAAATAAATAAAACCATAGAACTTGAGAGAATTGATACAGTGTCGTCAGTGTCAGTACTCAAAATCTTCAGTATGTCAAAAAGACACTTTCGTTTTATATGTACACTCACCTGAAAGAAGTTGTAGAACGATTTACATAGCGATTATACAGGGTGTTAAAAAAAGGTTGTCGGATATTTTACCCAATTATAGTACTGCTGGAAATAAACAAAAAAGTCTTAGTCAACATGGGTCCGCAATTCAACTGTTTTTGACATATAGCCGTTTGCATATTGTTTTATTAGGATAAAAATTTTGAAAGAAATGTAAATTAAACAAATGGCTATTTAAAGTAAAACTATAGAAATTGTTCTACATGTCCACCGTTCACTTCTAAGCACGCTTCAACCTTCTTATGAAAGATCGACGCACTCTTTCGAAAATTTCTGGAGTCCTCTGAATTTCCTCGCAACAATTTACGATTCGTTGCCGGAGTTCTTCCAAATTGTTTACAGATCGTGCGTACACTAATTGTTTTAGATGCCCCCAAACATAGAACTCTAGAGGTGTCAGGTCAGGGGACCTAGGAGGCCATGCGATTGGTCCACCCTATCCTATCCATCTCTCGTTGTAATCTTGATTTAAGAAATTTCTAACTACGATGGAAAAATGCGTAAAAGCTCCATCGTGCATAAACCACATATTTAATCTGTTAAAAAGTGGCACGTCTTCCAACAAAACGGTAATTCATTTCTTAAAAAATCCAAGTATACTTTTCCCGTTAAACGATTGGGGAGAAATACTGGACCAATTAAACCAAACATTTAGGGAAAACGGTTTTGGTGATGCAGTTCAACAGCATTGGGATTTCCATCTGCCCAGACGTGATTGTTATGAAAATTAAATATTCCGTCTCTTGTAAACCCAGACTCGTCACTAAACAAAATCTGAGCCGCAAAATTAGGAGTTTCTGCCAGCTTTCGTAAAACCCAATGACAAAAAAACCCTACGTGCATCATAATCGAGAGGAGCAAGAACTTGCACGCGTTGAATGTGGTAGGGATAGAGCTGCTGTTCCCGCATAATTCTCCAAATGAGAGGATGACTGACGTTCAGTTCTGCGGCAAGTGTTCGGGTGCTAATATTTGGGGTCTTCTACCCGTCTCAAAATATCTAATTCTACTGCGGGAGAAGAAACTGATCTAGGTCTACCAGAACCACCATTAATTTTAAATGAACCAGTTTCGGACAGCCGGATATGAAGTCTTGAGAAAATCTTATCACTCGGTAACAACCGATTTGGAAATTCTTCGGCATACATACGCCGTGCTTCAGTGGCATTACCATTCGCGCGACCGTACATAAAATGCATATCGGCCATTTCTGCATTTGTGTACTTATGCATAATTTGAGAACGAAAAAAAATTGACGCAAATGATAAATAATCTGATGACAGATGTCTGACAGAACTAATGTTAAGTCACAATCAGTTGTTTGACAAAGGGAACTATTCTCTAAATCGAAAAATGATTTTTTTATTTTAAAATATGCAATCGACTATATGTCAAAAACAGTTAAATTGCGGACCCATGTTGACTGACTTTTTTGTTTAGGTGAAATATCCGACAACGTTTTTTTAACACCCGGTATGTAAATCGTTCTACAACTTCTTTCAGGTGAGTGTACTTGTAGTACGGTTTTAGTGTTGCCGGCAAAAATAACAGAACTGGGATTCTTAGAAAAATTGTGTTTGCCTAAAATGCCAGTTTTTTTAAGTTACACATAATTATAATAGCGTTTTTTACTTGGCAATTTAGTGATACGAGATCAGTACTTGATCTAGATTCATTGTACTCTCGTTAGCAGGGTGATTTCAACAATAGACCATACGCGCCTTAGTGCTTATTAATTTAGTGCGCACTAAAACTGCACTAGCTTGGTGCTGACCACAGACTACGGGTGCTGACTGTTCCACTCAGTCAAGCGCCGGCAACGAGCAAGAATTGTACATGTTCCACTCGCAAAATTGGTGTTTTACGTATAACAGGAGTGACGATATGCGTAGAGTTCTCATAGCACCAGCGCATAAGTGCAAAATTAAATTTAGAAAAGGATAGGTACATCATTGAAAAGAGAAGTGCATACAGAAATCCATCTTAAACACATTAGATAAGTCAATCGCGCCTTTCACTGTACACCACGGACTTTACTTATGTCCGGTCTCTAGCGGTATAGCCTGCGCTTGTGTTACCATGTCCGTTTTATCTTAGAGAATAGTGACAGACTGTACTACCAGATACCGAACATAACCAGTCCGTGATTGTACGTTTTTGTATTCTCTTCAGACCGAAACATAACCTCAAATATGTAGCGCCAATATTTTTCATGGTTAATAGACATCAATATCGTGCACAGAGCAAACTGGTATATTAAATAAAACCATTCAATATAAAACTATTTATTATTTCCTAGTTAAAAACATACCTCTTTGCCAAATTATCCCATCATAATCAATCATCGGTAACTTTTCTATTGAGAATCTTTGAAATAGTTGTTATTCTATTCCAAGACTTTTCTTTTGATAGCGAATGTAGAGAGTCCACTACTTAAAAGATTTTAACAGGATGTTTCTGGCACGGTGTATATAATGTGACGTCAAAATAACTGTGCAGATTTGGTGCCATGAGAAAACGTGCGGACTGTACATCGCTGTATTTGACCTTGACTGCTAAAAACTGGACCTCTCGAAATTTACTTCTTCTCTTCTACTTTACTTCACTTCTAGTACAATTTGAAGATATTAGTACACATATTATTCATTATGAGCTCTGAACGAGTGAGGAATCAGTTATTACGTCATATGACGCTGCACTAGGCTGCAGTGCTGATACAGCACCAATTCTTTCATTGGAAAATGCTATTAGATAGACAACGTTATTTGACCGGCGGTTTGTGGCTCTCAAATGAAACAAAAATCTAACAACC
>SMLS01068966.1:0-33016 GCA_004785975.1 Popillia japonica
TTGAATATAATTATACACTTCCTACGTACAATTTCAAACAATTTTGTGTAATGTGTGTAAAATAGTCGCATTATTGGGTTTAAATTTATTTAGTTAATTATTTTTAAGAGTAAACTAAATACATTCAACATGACATAATTCGAAAACAGCGACACTATCCGTTTGGGGTGTTCGCGGACTATGACGGTAGGCGGGGCTATCTACACACACAGGACAACAGAATAACGTGCGCGTGAGCCGATCAAGATGCGCAAAAACAAAAGAATAAACAAGTGAATCCACGGGCTTGTGTGCGTGCGTTACGTTAACATTAGTATGTTAAGTAGTTTTTGCTTGAGATTGCTTCTTGCTTCGTTGTATAGATATGTCAAATTGCACAGCCGCCGTCTTTCCGCAGCTCCAATACAGAGCATTGCGATATCCGTGTGATACTCATCTTCTGTTAAACTATACCATAGCCATGCATTAGTGATACATATTGTATATCTACCGGCTTTATGGAGATAATAAAAATGTGAATATGTTAAATCGATGGTAGGTATGTAATGGTATGTAATTAAATGGTAAATCAAAATCATGCATTGTTTGATAATTTATTTGTGTTCTCGCCTACTTGTTTAAATACCTTAATTGCTTTCGGTAGTCCAATATTACAATAAATAAAGTAAAATATATAAGAATATAAGACAAAACTGAATAATAATAAGCGCATGAGCATATGTAACCATTTTATTAAATTATCCATTATAGTTACTAAGCTGCGTTTAGTAAATGTAAGAAAATATAATCTTTGTATTAAACAAAATGTAACCAGCCAAATTTCAGACAATACTAAAGATCCTTGCCAAGCAAAAGTTTACTATACGTGATTTAAAGCACAATTCATCACTGTAATAGAGACACTTATAACAATATACTATATTTACAAAAATTAGAAGTACCTACTTAGCATGTTCCATTTAAAGAATAAAATTATATGTATAACATTCAACCATTTACGGTATTTATTGAGACTATAAAAGTGGAACTAATTAAAACTTTTAAAATATGAAGCCATTTTCAATATCACGCTAAATTGATCGTTAAGCGATATCAAGCGATATATAATGTTCGAAGGTCACAAAGTTATATGAAACGGAAATTACACAACTATGGTATGTATTATTATGTTACACTATATTATGCAGGATGATAACTGTCAAAAACTTATTATTTGCATTACAGTACAAATAAAAATATATTTATTCGGTTCATATAAATACATACTATACAGGCTGATTCGTTTTCGATCCTCACCATTGTGATCTCGCTTATTATTGAAGATAGACGGTAGGTTTAAATTTGGCAACGTTGCTAATTTTTGTGGTTATTATGATGCCGAAAAGAAAGTAGACTTAGAACAAATGACGTTCGAGCAGGATACACAGATAGAGGTATGCTCGTTTCAAAACCAAATATCGTCGAAGCCGCGCATGACGTCAGTGCGAGACAAATTACATATGAAATTTATTTCAATAAAGGTTAAAATCGCTGGTTTCGTAGGCGGGATTTGTATTTTACAATTAATGCTTCGCAATGACATATGCATAAAGCTGGTTTTACACTTGTCAATTTCTTGATCAATTTTTAGATCTTAAAATTGATCAATTTCTAGTTCTTGAAATAGAACTTACTGTCGTATTACACTTATCAATAAATTTGAAGATATTTTTAAGATCTTTTTATTGATGAATTTTAAGTTCTTAAATAAGAACTTACTATTGCATTACACCTAACAATAAATTGAACTAAGAATAGCAACTGTGAAGGGAGTTTCGAATCTTTTTAATGTTAACAGTTGTAATGTCCTATGTTAAAAGGTTATGTGATGTGAGTGAAGATCACATGAAGACCTTTAATGTGTACACGTTTATCGCAGCTGATAATTCGTGGTAATTACGATAACTCAGAGAGTACCTAGTTATTATATTTGTAGTCTAAGCGATACATATAGTTTGAGGATCTGCTGGAAAATCGTTCTCTACTAAATTTAAGTTTCCCTTTTTCGCAATCAACCATGGTCTAACCCACCACCTCCTTGTTACGCTTGCTTTTTCTAAATCTATCATTTTTAATAACATTAGGGAGAATACAGCTTTTCTTAAATTTGTTAATCTTTTTCGTTGCCATTTTGATCTTACTCTCTGCATTATGCTGTAAATTCAAAATTTCAAATAATCTATGTGAATTTAGTCATTCATAATTACAAATATTACATTGTCGTTCAACGAATTGTAATTGTTGAAATTTGAATTAAAGGAAGTTTAGAATTACTTTCATACAAGTGTCGCAGGTTAGCACTGTCGGTCACTATATCCACTATTAAAACAAAAATTACTATAAAATTGAAGTTAAATTGACGCAAAAATAGAACATGTTCTAATTCTTCAATTTCTAGAACTTACCCAAGTTCTTTAAATTGATATATTTATTGACAAATGTAAAGCTACCAGCTACAAGCTTAAAATTGAAGAGAACTAGCACTAGAAATTGAACTTGAAATTGATAGATGTAAAAACTTAACTTGACGTCAAGTCGTCTAAGTTCTAGAAATTGATCAATAAATTGACAGATGTAAAACCAGCTTAAGATGCGCGTCGGCATGCCTCTATCTGTGTATCCTGCGTTCGAGTTATTTGAAAAAAACTGAAAAATCTCATTTTCTTATTTTGCTTGTAGCACTTTTATTAGATCTTGCAGAGGAAAACTAAAGACACATTCTCAAGGGCACTTTTGCTCCTCTATCTAATGGTGTATTTAAAATTTTTATACGACGTTTCGTTTTCCTTGCATCATCATCAACTTTGTTATTTCTTATGGGCGCCGTATTGGATTTTGACATAGCTGGAAAGATTTTCTTTTTCTGATTTCAACCATGTGTCATATGTTGAAAACAAAATTTGATATTGTGTGTTAATTGACCAAGAATCTGATTTGAGATTAAATAAGGTAGGTAGCTATGAAATTTCGAACTGTCAATCATTTACAATTGAGTATCGCGTTAATAAAAATTGATGTTAAATCAGATAGCCATGGAATTACGAACTGTCAATTATCATTGCGTTAGTAACTGAAAAATGGCGTTCACCAACAAAGAGAAACGAGATAATATTATGTATTTTTACAATTGTATCCTAAACGACTACAAACATATCATACCATTTTCCTAGATCTTGACAGAAATTTAGTCGAATATGGATCGTGGAGAATTGCGTCGAAATAAGCTGAAACCGTACAAAGTCCATGTTAGTCTTAGTTTACTACTATTGTAATTGGTTACCGGGAAAATTAGAAAACTACGAAGATTTTTTGAATACAATCATCTGGACAGATGAATCGAAATGTACTAACTGACCGGCTAGTAGCGCGGTGCCTAGTGTGCTCGCTTCCCAGTCCGCCAGTACTGGGTTCGAACTCCGGTATGTTCTTTCTGAATTTGGTTTTCTGTAGTTTCCTAGATTCCATGGCAAATGCTGAAAGGCAACATCTTAAGTTGGTCTATAACCGCAAGCATAATAATAACTCATTGCCAGCCGATGGCCCCTGTAATTGGTACAAACTGTTGGGAATGTGAAGGCATGAATTATTATTATTATGGTAGAATGTTTGATCGAAATACATCAGGGTAATATTCCAAATATTTGTACTCGTTACTGTTGTATTTTAGTTCGATGACTAAAAAATACATAACATAACTTGTTTCTCGTTGCCTCTCTTCCCACGCCATTTTTCCGTTACTAATGCAAGTTCAGTTCAAAATTCCATGACTACCTAATTTAACATCGATTTTCATTTTTGCGATACTCAATTTTAAGCGATTTACAGTTCCAAATTTCATAGCTACCTACCCTATTTAATATCAAATTAGATTCTTTGTCAATTAACACACAATATAAAATTTTGTTTTCAACATATGACACATGGTTGAAATCAGAAAAAGAAAATCTTTCTAGCTGTGTCAAAATCCAATATGGCTCCCATAAGAAATAACAAAGTTGATGATGATCCAAAGCAAACGTAACGTCGTATAAAAATTTTAAATACACCATTAGATAGAGGAGCAAAAGTGCCCTTGAGAATGTGTCTTTAGTTTTCCTCTGCAAGATCTAATAAAAGTGCTACAAGCAAAATAAAAAAATGAGATTTTTCGGTTTTTTTCAAATAACTCGAACGTCATTTGTTGTAAGTCTACTTTCTTTTCGGGATCATAATAACCACAAAACTTAGCAACTTTGCCAAATTTAAACCTACCGTCTATCTTCAATACTAAGCGAGATCGCAATGGTGAGGATCAAAAATGAATCAGCCTGTATACATAGTGGTGACATATCATACCGATCATTCGGTAAAACGGTGTTTTTCCAACTCGAAATAGACAAAAATCTATATAGGGGAGTCCACTATTTACATCAACAACGTACTGCCTTAGTAGTCAATTGATATGATCTGTCTTGTACATGTATGTTAACCATATACTCTTTATTGTCACAGAAAAACTAAAATCGGGAAATCGAATTCAAAATACAGAACACGCAAAAAATGTTCGCAAACACGTGAACGTGAACAAGAATGACACAAGTAATAAAATGGCAGTTTCATCAATATTTTGGAAAGCATATTGCACTATCTGCAACTACCTATAGGTTGTGTTAGCTTTAAAAATAACTCAACTTACCTTCGCGCACTCGTGCATACTTTACAAATTTTCACAATGTGACTCTTTATAAGATGTGGATCTGGACAATAGGTACATATACAACCTAAACGAGTTGTCCTGCTACAAAAAAACTGATATTTTTCCGGACTGAGAAAACGAAAGTTTTGCATGTACTTATTGTCGCTGAAGGTGTCGATTCACGCACTGTAAGGTGTATGTATAAGTATGAAACGTTTCTAAGCATTGCTATCCAAACGCGTTGGCAATTGTCAAAGTGTTTGATGTGCTGTGGGTGATAGTGAATTGGTGTCCTGGAGTATTTAATATTTAGTTTTAATAGCACTACTTAAATGTCTTATTCTTGTGTCTATTACTAATAGTCATTTAACTTGAATTAAAGTCAATTAACATCACGGTATTTAATTTTTAGTTTCATACATACGTTAAATATGTACCTACTATTTGAATGTATTATCGTTGATTAGGTATTTGATATATCATCGAAGTACCTAAAAATGGATCGATAAAAAATACTTGAAATGATAGGGCAAGCTTTTCAATTTCTTAAGTTTCAAGGTAATCTGTCAAATTGATTTCCTAAACTGTCTACTATGGCTTTAGCAATTATAAAATATTCAACTTACAAAATTCTTCAAAATACTCTTTTGTCTCGGCAGTAACCTGCTCGTGTGATGTGAAATTCTGCATCACATCCATGGTTTCCATGTTGGAAAATAGAAACAAATCGCAGAGATCAGGCGAGTACGGGGATTGCAGTAACAGTTTGTTTATGCAACTTGTTCGCAATAATGTGAGATATCATGGTGAAACAGTCGATGGTACACTCCTCAGCGATACCAGATGTCTTCATCTTCCAGTACTCATTGACCCACCATCGTAGTACCATCTCTTAAATGACCTATATTGTGAGATAGACGAAGATAGTATTCAACAAAGCTTTTTAAATATAGCTTATTCATGTGTCCTAAAATGGGATATTAAACAAAAAATAATATTACTTTACAATTAAAAAAAGTTCAAATTTAATTTTTAACCTCTCAGGTGTATTAATATCTCATGGCCAGCCAATGTCTACTGTAATTGGCACAAAGTGTTGGAGGATGTTATAGCATGAATTTTACATTTAAAATATACCTAATTTGAGTAGTTGTCACGTGTAAGTTATTTGGAATTATTTTTAAATTATGTATTTTGTAAACAAAAAATCAAATCGTGTTAATCCAATTATGTATAGTTTGCAGTAACACGGTTTGTTGTTTCTGAAGAAGACTTAATAAAACATGCCATTTAATTGCAATTTTACTTTGATTACACACTTGTGTATGTATATGAACTCCGGCAAGATGAAAGTTCACACTCGCAGATTTCTTTGTTACGTTTTCCTGAAACATTTGAAAAAATATGGAAGCATAATAAAAATAAATCTAAAGATACTTGATCTGTAAGTGTTTAGTTAATAGATATATATACATACATATCCATAACTATTTACATATTACATTTATATATATGTATATAGAAAACAACGCGTGAATATAATGGAATGAAGTTTGATATTTAAGTAATGCTATACTGTACCAATAGAGTTTATTTCCCAGCACAGCGAGTCAGCTCTTCGAGGTGGAAATGCGTTAACGGAGTTGCCTTTGGCTTGCTTGCATCACACCTATACTCCGCGATATGAAGTTCACCAGACACTGATTCGTACCTGGAGGAGGGGCAAACTTGATTTCAGACTTCTTTAATACTAGATATGAAAACCGAACCAACTACTGATAATGTCCCAGATGTTTGAGTTGATTGAAATACAAGCGAATGGCCAACGAAGCGTCCATAAATGAATACCATAGGATCCACCACTATGTAATGGCACACTGTACCATTATGCCCTGATATCAAAGAACCTGTCGTGATTGAACATACTAATCAATTTGTTTTCACCCAATTCTTAACGGAACAAAATCATACCTCACTCATGCCCAGTATTATAGTAAAAACAAGATTTCCATTCCTTCAACACGCGGCCGTTAGCGAAGTACATTGATTGTACTGATATAATTCTAATTTACCAAAAGTAAGAAAAGAAATCTTATGATTAAGTTTCACATCGAACTACTTCTTTAAACATAGAAATAGATCGATAACTAGGCAACAGCGTGACAACTGCTACTACAATCTTGTTATTAATTCTTTTTGTAATTTTCCAAAAATCAACATGAAGATAAAACTATTGTTGTATATGGAGACAACTTCCGATCATCCTCCATCATCTGCGTGATCTCCATGATGTTTCCTTACCCGCAGCTTATACTTGCACCTGTTGCCTGGAATACGAAGTACGAGACGCTATCGCAGCATGGCACGCGCGCTTCGTGGTTTGGGAGGTGCGACTTGATTGAGACTGGGCGTTCCTCACTCTTTCGGCATAGTTTCAATTGGGCCACTAAAAAAATGACTCAACAATCCCTTCGACGCCGTAGGAAGTTTCGGAAGAATCAACTGATACATGATGTCCACCATTCTCTCTCGTACTCTTCAGTTGGCGCTGTGAATCCTCCATTGCACACGTATGTAACATAAACACACTGCGTTGTGAAAGTGCACTAGCGTCTACCAATTCTGACAACGCGTTTCGATAACAGCAAAGGGTATTCAGTAATTCTATATATCTAGCAACATAATGTGATATTCGGTGACTAAAGTCGTATGTTGGCGACTATTATAAACCAAAGATTAGTTAATTATCCGTGTTTGAAATATATGGGCTATGTACGCAAATTCTATGCCGCAGTTTATGGAATTAAACGTAATAAAATTTAAAAAAAATCTTTTTTGCATTGGTACAAAGGCAATATAGGCAATGAAATAATTATACGAACATTATTTAACCGTTGCGATTTTTTTATCTTTGCCAAGAACCATTCTATAAATATTTTTCCAGTTACAATCGGTAATAACATACTGGCAGGACAATGCAGTAATGAAGTCATATTTTTTCATTTTATTAATTTATAAAAGTAGTTGGCAAAGGAAACGTAAATATTTAAGTTTATGGAAATAATTTGTGATAAAAGTTCGTTGCATACATTTTTCAAATCTATGATGGATGCAGCTACAGTGTCTTTCAGGCTGTATAATGAATGTTTTCTACAATTGAACCGTGAACATCATATAATTTTTTTTTATATTACTCACAATACAGTTACGTACACAAAGTATTGGGCTAAAACCTTTTCTTGGCACAACTGTGCACGTGAACTGGTAGGAGTACTACTGAACTTTATAAATACATAAAGTCAAATGTCTTATTTACACCGGTATTCCGCTACAAATAAGTCAATTTATATAATAGTTCTTACTAGAAATTGAAAATTGACTTTCTAAATTTAAAAAATCAATACAATTACAAAAAATCTTTATTTTTTGTAAATGTTGTTAAAGGGAATATATTGCGCATTTTTTGAAATGTACAAGTTTGACACGCATCTTAGAATGGTTTATTTCATTGGAAAGAGACTGAACGGCTCTATTTTTCTGTAATTGCATGTCGTTCTTTACATAAAACCCCGATGTTAAACATCTCCGGCGTTATCATAGTTATTTTTTGCGATGTGAGTTCTCTCAGTTCTTGAAATAGGAATTGGTCAAAAATCAGGCCAATGAAAAAAAAAAGGATCGTTTTCTGTGTTCAAAAGTACCATCCTATTGTGAACTGATACGATAGCGTGCCGTGAAAACTTTCTGCTATACAGCAATCTCTGAAACTTGCTCAATTAAAGAAAGGAATGATTGTCTATCAACGAATGATCCGATATTTGGGGAAATTATTTTGGTATAATGATACCAAAAGGTTTTACGTATAACAACAAAACTGTGCTGCTAATATAATACCCACCTGAACAGAAACCAAACTGAGTGCAATACAGTTTTACGATATGTAACGTGCACGCTGTAGCTCCTACCGTCTTGATTATCACTTATTTTCTTGAAATTAAGTCTGATGTACGTTTGGCAAAGTTCAACTGAAACAGCGCAGTAGCACAAGTGGGCTGGACCACGCCGGGGTCATTTCGGGTAATTAGGCAACGAAGAAATGAAATGCAATCACCGTAAGACCCCTGCCGTCTTGAAGAGCACGTCATCATGCAGTACTCTGTGATTTGCACGTTCGATAATGTGGGCGTGACGAATAATAGTATACAGTGGCACGAGCCCCACACACACGTATAGTAATAGTGCCGGTCAAAATGGCTGGAACATCGTGTCAACCGCGCCAACCAAGGTACTACATATAAATAAAATACTGGCACTTTACTTATGGCTAGTAGTATAACGAGGTCATCGAGTTCGCTCCGCCTTCTTGCGCCGTAATGACGCACTGTTTCAGTTAAACTTTGCCAAGCTGTACATGGATAGTGAATTTGTCAAGTAACCAAGAAATGAAAAAATTGTTATCATAATAGGCAAATATCATATGAAGTGTCTTCAGAAAAAAATCTTCGAAATCATTGTATCATTTGTCGACAGGCCAAAGTAAAGATCCATCGATTGGTAAGAAATAAATGCTAACGTTTTGTCTTCTATGACAACTGATTTTTCGAGGGTCTACATATTTTAACATATTTATTTCATGTTATTTCTTGACTTTAAGAGCAAAATGAGACTGGATTATGTACCGAGGTTTTCTATATACATATATGTTTTATGTAAATTCCGGTCTCTGCTCATTTTCACCTTATAATTTTTTTTCTACAATCCATATTATGTATTTACGTTTTTGACACAAGTAAAACCCAATTACCTGTTGTATTTATTTATGATAAACTAACTATACTAATACTGATTGTTTTAAGTAATTTTTAGAAAAAATGCAATATAACATGTATAGAAATTCATTATAGCACGTAAATACACTCGAATATTTGAAAAGTGTTAAGGTCTAAAAGAGCAAATATAACTAAATGAAAATCGGGAAAATAAAAAAAAAATGTGTATTAAGTTTCTTTAAAACACGCTTATAAAACTACAGATTCGCTATACAACAAATACATATTAACCAACATTATTAGCTTTCTTTACTTATTTATTCCAATTTATTGATCTATATATAACAGACAGTAGTAATATAATAAATCTGGTCTTATCATAGTTTGTATTTCCCATTTTTTATGTATATAAATTTGAATTTGGTGTGGTTTCTTAGACTAGTCATTTTTATATGTATTTTCTTTACAGTCGCACAAAATGCGAAAAATGAAATATCTTGTACGAATAAAAGATAATTTCCGTAATATAACATTTACTTCAAGGCATATCCAGTTACGGCTAATTAACACTGAACATGTCAAAGTTTCCAAAAATACTACAGTCTTACCAAATATGTACAGATACCTTTAAGATTATTCTGATTGGGAAAGAGTTTGAGTTAAATAAAAAAAGGCAAATGCATTTGTATCTCATATTTACATTAAGCTTCCCCAATCAAAAATATCTGTAATGTGTAGAAATTAACTACATTGTTCAAGAAGTAGAGAATGGAATAAATTATTAAAAATAATCAATTTGTCTTGACCTAGTAAGAATAAATGATGAAAATAATTTTATATAACATTATGTATCAGAAGAGGTTAGAACTGTCAACTTAAGTTATGTAGATGTGTATTGCGATTTTTTTTAAATACATGTATCTAAAATTAATTTTATTTTGTTTTGTTGCACTGTAAATATTATCAAAACTTTTTTAATAAGTTTTTCGAAATTAAGGAAATGTAATAATTATTTCAATACTTTTGTTATTAACAAACATATATCAACAAAAGAAAATACAAAAATTTATTATTCCTACCAATAATATAATGAAAACTTACTTCTAATTCCGTAGAGGAGAATACAGATATGAAAAAGTACGGTACACCAATGCATACAGAGCGAGGATTTTGATTAAAAAAAAATATGTTTAAACTATTGTAATATAAACCATTAACAAGTTTTTCAAAGATCATGCAGTAATGCAACTATAGCATTTGTGTAGTATTAATATAATTACTTGCAATATTATCAGTAAGAAATCGACTTACAATAAAAATCATCACTTACTTTTTTGGATTCCATAATATTGTGTATAATTAATGATTCCTATATAAAAGTACAATGAATTGTACAATAATTCGAAGTTTTCAGAACATTTGACTTTTTGATACAGTACTCATCCTAAATCAACATTTAAAAGATTTATTTATAAAGAACATGCGGCGGTCTGTCAGGTAAAATTAAATCGACATTTTAAAATCAAAATAACTTTATTCGGCATATTGTAAAAATAAGTATAATAAAATTAAATTATACAATTAAAGTTAAATGCAACGAGAACCAAAGCAATGTTGGTTAGAAATTGAGACTCGTATGCTACCACTTTTATACTATGTCACTTATATTCATATCTGCATACTCTCTAATTATATGTCTAAATTAACTACAAATAAACTATGAACAAAATAAAATAAAATCTATTTAAAAACGTAAAAGTTTGTTGTTTCAATGGTGACCACTAAATTCTTAATTTTCTTACACATAATGAGACATTTGTGATTAACCATCGTTGTTTCATTTACATTTATCCCATTTGAACTTTAAAACATCCGATAAGGAAAATTGTTAATAATAATTGCAATATAATGACAAGTATTTAATAATATGAAGATAAATATGTAATATTAATGCCTTGCCCGCATATATACGGAGGCTGCATCATGGGAATCGCATCCAAATCTTCTAGTATGTTTGTAGATCTCATTGGCGGCGGCAGTCATCAATAAAGGTTGTCGTAAAGAGTCAGCTAGTTGCAATGCTAATTTGGTGTCCTTTTGCATATGCATAAGTGGTTGTTCAACGTTCTGGAAATCTGTCGAAACTATAAGTTCCGCCTTCCGTTTTAAGAAAGGATTTGATATTGCTGTCAAACTGAACACTTCCAAAACATCTTTAGGGGCGATTCCAGAACGATCGGCTAACGCAAAAGCCTCGGCTAAACCTGCCAAAGCAACTCCTTTAATAACTTGAAGTACCAAATTCATTTTAGTTGCAAATCCAACATCGCCTAAGTAAAAAACTGTACGTCCGATTGCTTTGAAGCAAGACTGACATTGATTAAATAATCCTTCGTCACCAGCGCCCAGAACTATTAGATTGGCATCATGCGCTTCTTGCTTGCTGCCTTGTAATTGCGCTTCCAAGTATCTACCACCACTTTTCGTAATAAAATTGCAGATGTCTAAAGAAGTTTCACTGTCAATACTAGTCATTTCTACATAGCCTTTTCCATCAAGTGTTTCTCTGTTATGCATGAGACCACAATTACCATACACAATCTGCAATTAAAAAGGAAAGGCTTGTTATTTCTAAACTTTATTCGATGCAAAAAATATATAAAAAATAGGTATACTTTCAGTGGGAAATTGAAACTAGTAGATTCGATATTACATATTAGACAGCGAAGATGAATATTGCAGCTGAAGGTTCAATTTGAGTATTACATATATTATGAAACAACAAAGAATTTCTTTTATTTAAGTAGCTGAATAATGGACTTGAATTAAATGCATACATAATTGACTTGCAATTTTCAAATAATAAGGTGTTAATACATTTTCATTTTTTTTATCAATGGAAAAACTACGAGTTTGTAACTTTCATAGACTACTTGGTGCTAATTCTTTCACGCTTTTTCAGTTAGGACTAAAGCTGGGAAATATGGAATAATTTAGAGCAGGAAAAGTTTAAAGATATTTGTATAAAACTGAAAAGCATATAATGTGACATCCGATAAATGTGTATGTAGTTTATACGGAATTTGCGAATCATTCCGTTATCGGCACACCTGGCATCTTTAGTCTTTTGTTAGGTATAATTTTGGTATACCATAATTTTTGAACAAATTAGTAACTTTGCGTTGGAAGTAGTAATTTTGTGTCCAATACAATATCGCTGATTATCAAAAAATAAGAGTATACTTTTCGAACGAATATATGATCCCAAAATCTAAACTAAATTTCTAATACTTATTAGTCCGAGAAAATGTGATATATGTATGTTTCTTTGAACAAACTAAGTTTCTACAATACGCCGTGTTACATGTTTGCTTTATTGTTAATACATTATGAAGTGTAAATACATACGTATGGTCGAAACACTATATATAGGGTGTATTTGAAATAAAAGTAAAAAAAAATTAAGAATGGTAAGATACAATTATGTCGAATATAAATCCCAAAATTTTTGTTCTATTACGATGCGAATGCCAAAATTAAAATCTCCCTTGTAAATTCTAATATACCCCGCCTATGAATCGAGAATATGTTTACCTCGATCGAATTAACGCAAGACATCGCAAAAACGGCTGTCGATGTTATAAACACTACGAAATAACGCTGATGTGTCAGTTTTTAAATAGCTTTGAATGAAGAGTTCAATAATATCAATGTGATTACGTATGAAAATACTATCGGAGACTAATTCATAAAGGAATTTTTATTTTGAATGTATCCAATTTATGGAATTACTTTAAACAACGATTGAAAATCATTTAAGTGTAGTAAAAGTAAAACTACTGTAAATAAATAAAGATAGTTTCTTAGTTGCAATTTTTGTAATCGTAGTCGTATTTTGGTTTTTATTAAAGAATTTTTGGTTCCATGTCTGCAACATCTACATACATTCAACATTTCAAACAGACTGAGTCTGATTGTGCGTTGCACACATGTTAAATATCGCCTATCGCCACACATACTGCTCTGCGTTAGATATACTTACATATTTGTTAAATCACAGTGGCGCGACGAATATTTTATAAATATCTTTGTCATTTCTTTTCTCGCATGTGCGAAGGAATTTGCGCAAAATATTTTGGATTTAAGTTTAATAAAATAATATCTTCCCATTTTTTCATAGTCTTTACTTTTATTTCAAATACACCCTGTATATTACTTAGTATAATATATTTATTACCACAATAAAACCTATATATACATTTGCAAAACAACATCTGGTCGATGTTTTTAATAAAGTAATAACATTGTATTAGACGCACTTTTATCTATCTTTTACACCATCTTAAAATCCACGAGTTAAATCTGAAATGCTCACTGCAACTTGCAGAAGTTCATCACGAAAGACAATTTTGAAACGAATTTATAAATAAAATAGTATCTAATGCCAAGTTCGAATCAGAATCAGTAATAAATCAGAATAAAGTAAATATTAATATTTCAATAGAGATTCTGAACGTATGCAATGAAACTTACATCTTTAACAGCAACAACGTCGCTAACACAACAAAATATGATATCGGAGTTCTCCACTACATCACAAGGCGCAGAGTAGGTTTCCACGTAACCAGCATGATTCACTTCAGCTTGTGTTTTTATATCTTCTGCCTGGAAAAAAGAAAAAAAATATTATCGTTAGTTACAAATAAATACCAGTTTCAGAATTTATTAAAATTAAAAAAGAGAACTTCTTAAACAGATTCATTGTTAATGATATGATAATGTTATAACCTTTCTCTTTTTAGATCAGTATAAGCGCAACGGAATATCCAAGAAAAAATAAATACCTACTTATTTTTAGTAATATCTATACCATGTATTTTTAGCAGGAATAAAATTAGCTAAGAAAATGTTTAGTGCCAAAAGAAATGTATACAATGCGCTTGCAGATGTTAGTTTAAGGGATATAAAAACATTTCTCAACCCGTGACTATATTCCAACCAAAATTTATTCGCTTTTATTAAATACTGTAATTAACACCGTAAAAATCTACTTAACATAAGTACATACGTATACCTAATAAAACATAAGTGTTACAATAAATATTTATTTATTATGTTAAATCAACTGAAGTTTTTATTTGCTTCACTGTACCTACCAATTATTAATATTTATTAATCAGGATATGTCTATGTATACACTACTGGTAACGGAAGTTCGGGCATCACGTGTATAATTTAGAAAAAAAATAAAACAATATTTCTCAGTTTGAGGAATATTGGTGAAACGATACAAATGATAAAAATAAGTTATATGTACTAGATAGTTTGCAATTAAAATTTACCAATTATTTACACATAATCACTTTACAGCAAAATTTAAGAATAAAAATGCATATTGTGTAGAATTTCAGTACCAACAATACACCATAAAAGGGAGCCATAAATGAAACCTACACCCCAAGAATTGGAATTTACCTCAATTATCTTCGACATTCTTGCATATGTTTATCTAATTGCACTTGAATTAGAACAATTGTAAACGTGTTAGTATAAAGATCGTTGCTTACTTAAGAAAGAGTTCTTTTAAATTTATGAAAATTATTATTTTGTTGAAACAATGCCTCGCGGAAAACCAGTGAGTGCTGAAAAACGTGCATCCGTCGAAACTTTACATGTAGAAGGTTATTCAGAACGTGTAATTGCACAAAAATTAAAAATAGCCAATTCGACAGTGCATAATGTGATTGAGAGATCCCAGTGCACAGGCACCTCTCAAGATCGTAATGCACCAGACCCATCTAGACGAACGTCCTCTTACGAGCAGTTAATAAGGAAAAACGAACACAATGGGCGAAATTACCTAAAAGCTGGCCGGCGGAAGTTTTTAAAAAGGCTTTATGGAGTAATGAATCCAAATTTGAAATTTTCGATAATAGACGAGTGGTTGTCAGAAGATCTGCAGGCGAAAGAATGTTGCCTGAAATTGATGGAATAATGAAAAAAGAAGAATGAAGACGCCTACTGGAACACAATGCGGTGAGGTCAGGATTGCGCTAAATTGGTCGTGAAATTCAATTTATGCACGATAACAACCCTAAGCACCCCTCTAAGGTGTGCAAGGAATATATAAAATCACAAGAAAATCATGGAAACTTGCATAGTAGCAGTAGTATCTATCATCGTGTATATGTAGATAAATTTGAAATTTGAGAAATGTAAATACACTGAGCACGATTATACCCAGAAAACACCAAACATCAAATAAACACGTTGCACAATATCTAATTGTTGTATCAAAATTGACGTGTACAATAATTATTAGGTTGCAAGTTCAAATTTGGTATTATCGCTTCTATACTAACGGCTTCGCTATTGAAATATAATACGTCGTATTTATGTTAAATCCTGTTTTGTGGGCTTCTTTATTTTGCCTATCACTATAAAGATCTTCAGGCTAAACAAAATTTTTCGCATGAACTTTAAAGAAAATATTTTGATCGATTTCCGAGAAATATATTTGAAATGAATATATCCTTCCAATACAATGATTTTGTTTCTTAATATATATACATATGTATAATATTACTATCTTTTTCTATGGGTTCAGCGACAGAGGAAGCGAAAATAGACGACATTTCCCGGGCGTCTGTTATATTTGTACGGGGGTCGTACATGTGACGTGTACGTGACTTTCGATTATTGGAATTGTTAATTTAAAACGATTAATTTCTTGTAACTTTCTCGTACGTAAAGGCAAGCATAATATACACAAGTACCGTAATATCGTTCAAAGTCTGCATAGGAAAGGTTTTACTACCGAAAATTAAGTTATTTGATACATATAAAGACAAACGCTGTCAGCCCACAAATTTTCGTGAATGTTTATGTAGCGTTCCAATGATGAATATACATAATTTATTACGTATTAAATGCATTTTACGAGAATACACACAGTTCCTTGTATAAGGCCAAGTAAAAAATGTTTATTTTGCCAGATTAAACTTTTGCCAAGATAATTTACCTCACAAAAATGCAAGCTTTTTGCGTCATCAATAGACAAGAATGTGGACTTAATACGTCGCAATAATTGTCTGTTACATATAAAAAAATCGTTCTTTTTAGCATTTTACTATGATATAAATTAGAAAGTGAAATATTGCGTTGACATATTCCTCGAACCCGAATATTTAGGTAATAAGACACAGCATTAGTTACGTGAAACATAAACGGAGTATTGAAATTTAATATTAATAGAAAATAAAGTGTTTTTCTTTTCTGCTAATATTAAATTTAAATATGTACCATCCGCGAAGAATACGCATACGAAGAATAAATATATGTAATACTTAATTGTAATAATACAACTGAGGTAATCACAACCGATATCTATCTTTGAGTAGTTATAAAAAGCTGGATATAGGAAGTTTGATATCTGACAGAAGTGTACATTTCTGTACAAGAAAATTTTAGCAATATGCTCCATCCACGCAAAACGTTCTTCATTGTGCAAACATCCTGTATAACAATCCGATGAAATGTAGTGACACAAAATTACTAGCTTAAAAAAGTTACAACTATAAGTAACATTTGCAATATTTATATCAGAGAATTCTAAACATATTGAAGACTATCAATTGTTGACTACTAACTCATTGTCGGTATAGCTTTATTGAAAATAACCTTAAAGTATTACAACAACGAGGTTAGTTTATAAATGCAATCACAATAATAGATATGGGAAGACCTTTTATTTATCACTTAAACTAAGTTATTCTTCAGGAGTTTTAATTACTATAATGTCTTGTAGGAAACTACATTTAGAAGCACAACCAACTTAATGCTAAATGGTCTAACCGATTTAGCATATGAAAGCTGCACTCGCATCTGATGAAGGGTTCTTACCTTCTTTTTATTGTTCTTCATCTGAATAAGCTATACAATTAATTTTATTTCCCTAACTTCTATAGTAAGGTAGTAATTGGGGTGATTAATCCTTAATGTAATTTTTTCAGTACCCATTAAAGATATCTATCAAATTTAAACTATAGTTGGCTAGCCATAAACTAATTGTAACATATGTATATATTTGTGCGGTATTGGAAACCGTAAAGATCAGAAGTATATTTTTTGGGGGTGTTTTTTTATACTAACCCCCAAAATGACACCTACCAAAAAAATATACGAGTATCCTATTTGTTGGTTCTGAAAGATAAAAACCATATGCATGCATATACATACATATATACATGGTTCGGTAATGAAACGATCATATTTTACAGCGTGTTAGTAGAGATCATTTGCAATATATATTTAGCCCAATTTGCCTTATCCAAAAGTCACCCGTTCTCGAGATATTGTTTTTTTGTTTTTTTCGAAGTTCACTACTTACGTTTACTCAAACTTAAAATTTACGAAAATAATTAAACTCTTCCTCAATTTTTCAGTTTATATGGTTAGAAGACGTCTCAGCACACACCTCTAGATTTTTACGTTTGGGGAACCATGAAAGAGCTCGTTTATTCTATGGAAGTAAACACGCGCGAAGAATTAATTAACGGAATAAACGATGCAGCTATAACTTTGCGAAATAATGCAACTCAAAGAGTTACATGTACACAGGTTCGAAAACGTGCTTCTGCTTGCATCAGAAATGCAAGAGGTACCTTTGAAGGCAGTTTATAATTATTTTATTTTATTTACTGATAAAGGAATTAAATTTGTGGTTTTTATTTATGGCGTTCTTCGTCAATGTACAATGCCCAATTATTAATGAGTCGGTAAGATAAATGGTAAGTGTTATTACGTCATTAGAAAGCTATTTTAACAAAGAAGTTTTTGAGATAATTTGTATGCTTATTGCATTATGGAAATTTAGAAATAAATAGTCACAAAGGTAGCGATTGTGTCTACAGTTTCATCAAAAGGGGAAGTTTTAATTATTTTTTCGTTTAATTTGCCCAAGTTGAACGTAACTTTCATCCATAACGTGCTGAGACGTCCTCTAACTATGCAAACTGAAAAATTGAGGAAGAGTTTAATTATTTTCGTAAATTTTAAGTTTGAGTAATGGTCGGGATACATGACGACTCTCGACACCAGACACTCGGTGTATATATACATACATCGAGTGTCTACGTGTGTCCACCGCCGCAATATGAGTGGCAGACATTGTTGCGGTGTCGCTCAGTGTCTGTGTGTCTGCTGTGGAGACACGCTGTTTAGAGTGTCTGGTTGAAGTGAGAGCCGGGATACTAAATGTATACACTAATGTCGACACAAAAAATTGCTTACCGTGTGGACACGATCGATACTTGTGTCGACATTTGTGTCGGTGTCGTCGTGTATCCCCACCCTTAGAGTAAGTAGTGAACGTCGAAAAAGACACAATATCTCGAAAACGGGTGATTTTTGGATAAGGCAAATTGGGCTATATCTATTGCAAATGATCTCTACTAACACGCTGTAAAGTATGACCGTTTCATTACCTGTATGTACATGTGTACATTGTATCAATATTTACCAAGAACTGTGTATATTAAAGCCTGTGTACTATATCTACTATTATCGTTATAGTTACTCTCTAGTAATAAAATATATACACTGTCTATTTTATGTATTGACTGTCAAAATTTAAAACGGTATAACATATTTTTGTCAGCTGTCAATTTTTAACAGCAATGGAGTTACGCTTAATAAACTTTAATAAATACTGAGCTCGTAGAAATAAGAACAAGCAAGTTTGTAACGAGCTAATAATTTAAAATATTATTTCTTATATTTATGACGTTTTTAAAATTATTCATATTTTTTAAAGTTTTTCATATTTTTCATTTTTTCACATTTTTCGCATCATTTTTGATATTTTTTTATGTTCCATCAATTTGACCTTTTTGTAACTTTAACATGTAATACCTAATTAATGAACAAATAAGAAAATTTTTTCGGGTAGGTGTCATTTTGGGGGTTAGTAAAAAGGACCACCTCCAAAAAATCGGTTTGGTTTCCAATGCTACAAAAATTCTAAAAAAAAATAAATTATAATAATTATTACATTTACCTACCTGGCGATATATGTATAAACATATGTAGGTTCATTTACATAAAGTATAATATCAAAATTATAGTCTTTAGTCTGTTGAAGATGACAGTTGCAGAATTGTGTAAAAAAGTTTCTGGTTGCAACTATACGTACGCGTTACTTCTTTTGCTAGTTTTTAACACATCAAGTTTCATACAGGTAAATTACGCTAACGTTAAACACGACAACTGACTGTCGATTACTGAGTTCATGCTTTCCCTAAATGCGCATTGAATACGCATTACGACTATAATTCGGTTCTAAGTCCTGTAGCATAAACACCTCTCGATGCGCATTATAGCACGAAATGCGAATTGACGAAATCCTGATTTCAAGGGTGGTTTAAAAATAGCGGTTTGGTTGTATAAACGTTTAATTCGAATTCAAAGTGTATTAGAGCAGGTTACCAGCAGAATGTAAACGAACGACATATCACATGTGAAAAATTGAGCTGTGTTGTATTGGCATATTACATATCTGACAACTGTATGCGCACAGTGCAATATGTGTACAAAATACAACAACATACAACATAGTACAATGATTATGGTTACATCATAGAATTTGTGTTACAAACTTAAACGATTGGCAATAACCCTTGTAAACCCCGGCAAATTCGAAATATTTGGATGCGTATCATTTATATTGCGCATTACGAGAAAAGCATAAACAGATTAAGTTTTCGATCCGTACTTATTAATTCGCATTTTCTAATGCGTACCCAGAAAGCATAAACGTAGTAGTGACTCAAACGTCGTCGAAATATGTTAAAAGTTATAGTGTTTGGAGTTACCGGAATTTACCTGCATTAGAAAAGTCCATAGTATATGAAATCAAGAACCGGGTTTACGTAAATATTCTTTTCGTAGGTTATTTGTAAGATACATAATATGTATGTATAAAAATGTTACTCTATTTAGTAATGTTTCATGCTCCTTAGTTGTGTTATGTAAAGAAATGATGTTTAAACTGTACAGTTTAACGAATAGATTAAAATTTAGCCGTTCTTCACTTCGCCGAATCTGTCTTCCGTTGAATTAAAGTCTGCTAAATAGTGAGTAGATAGCATGCTATAATAATATCAGTTTCAACTTTCTACTTGTATTGCAAATAGTTGACAGGTTAGATATTATATTTATACTGACAATATAATAGTCAGAATCTTACTTTTCAGTCTACTACCACCTACCCTACTACAGATACATAGGTGTCCTTTTTGGTGTCGTATTCGAGCGATACAAAATGTCATCTGTATCACCCAAGTAATCTTCGACTATTGCGTAGATTCTCTCCCATGACAAATACTTGCGTACTAGTCACCTCCAACGACGCAAACGTTTTAGCGCTTAATTTACAGCATACAAAAGGCATTGCTACGCACGCAATTGATGATTAAATTTAATAGATTAATTGTAAATTGAACCGGGACTACTAGCTAAAACTTTTTAATGAGATACACAGAGCGTATGTATGATCGTAATATACTCTCTATTTTCACCACGTTTTATTTTGCACGCTACCAGTTTAGAAGCAATTATTCTGTATTATTAGATTGCGCGTAAATTACATAAACCAATGCATTACCGACGAAATATCTAATATAGAAAGTATTAATAATTTTCCTATTCCTAACTATTAATCTTTCAAAAGTTTGCATAAACATTAACCTTGAAGTCCACATTATAAACAACAGACTTTACGTAACGTACCGTGTAATACTGAAGATATACTTGCCTGTACAATGTATGTACTATACCTTATTTTTTATTAAGAAGGCCAAATGATAAAATCCGCTTCACATTAGGCAAATTAAACTGACAGCTATTTTGGCGGTAAATTTAAATGATGTATTACAATCAAATAAGTTATTTACACTTGGATATTCAAATAAATTTCTCATATACAACACATTTATAATAAAATAAGTGCACAATAGTGTTAATATTTATGTATTTTGATATTTGCATTATATTGGTACTACATCAAATATCTTAACATAAAATTTGTATTCTAGAAATTTTAAATTAATGTTACATACTATTATAAATTACGATAGGAAGAAGCACTAGCTGATCCACCACGTATCGACAAAAACTGGTGCGACTTAAATTTTACAATAATGATATTATATTTTAAATACATAATTCTGCAGTTCTTCGGCAGAAGAACTATCACTGTCGATACTAACATCACTGTGGCTGGTGTCACCATTTCCAACCGAAATAATAAATGACTCCACTACATCTTCTATTAAGCACATTTTCCTTTTTTCTTACATTACATGTTCTACACATTTTGTCTACGTTTCTAAGGTTACATTTGTAATTGCGGTTAACACTTCGGCTAATTTGAAGCTTCTATCTTTTTGCAGCTACAGTGTATACATTGTAATATTCCAAATTCTAATCGCACCATGAAGGGATCAAATGGTATTTGTTTTTGAAGCAACCATTCTTGCATTTCTGCTTTTCGTGTTATAGTTGTTGGTTTTTTTTTTTCTTTTTTCTGGTATGGTAAGACGCATTATCCATTACCAAACACTATTGTCAGGCAATTTCTTTAAAATATGATTTAATCACTCTTAAAAACATTTGCATCGATTTCATCGTGGTAATCGACTGTTTTTCTTCCTTCAAATATTATAGTAGTAAGCCATCGTCAACAAAACCGTTTTTAGAACCAATATGTAAAATAATCAAGCGTCTTCCTTTACCAAAAGGATATGTGAGACCAGTGCACCATCTGTAAATACCTGTCTACGTGTTTTAACATTAACATCTACCCACACTTGTGCCCTACATTCAGTAATGTTTCGTCTAAAGAATGGATTGGGCCTTGTTCAGTTTTATATTTTGATATCACAGTTAAATATCTTTGTCTCCACAAAACAATGTCATCACCTTCGACCAGTAAAGTTTTGTAATTACGTTTTTAATATCTGTAAATACATACTCTGTATTACATCAAACACTTAAACAATTAGTACCCAAACTTACTTAAAATTAAGCATTTTCATCGTTGAATGACTCATTGGAGGTATATCTTGATCTTCCCTTATTTTCTTTAAGATTTTGTTTAACCTAGGAAATTCTCCATCGTAAAAAGGCCATGTACTTTTGATTCTTCTTATCATGTATTTAATAGTGTCGACAAATGCAGGTAGCACCGCCTTTCTTCCACCTCGTTTTAATGGTGGTGAAATTAGTCCTTTAGCTTTATATTCACCAAGAATACGGAAAACGCTCGACTTCGAAACACCTATTAATATTGTTAAATATAAATATACATATTTATAACTATTTATGTATGTTAAGTTTTTGCAATTTGCGTTTTATTGTAGGATTACTACCAATAATTTTCTTGTACATGTTCAGTATAACTTGCTTTTTCTATACAGAGAAATGTGTGTCCACGTCCCAAAGTAACACGTTTTCTTGGAGGCGATATTGATAATCCACTTGTACTAGGCTGTGGATCCATTTTTACCATCAAATAGTTATAAAAAACTGATTTTCTTGTTTAATCGTAGTAGAAACACAAAAAGATAAAAGAAAAATATTTAACGAAATATTTACTCAATCAGCTGTGTTTACAATATGGCGTCGTTAAAATCTAGCAAATTTGGGCAGTGTAAACATAACCGGCAACAAACCAATTGTAAGCCTATAGTTTGGCGGGCTATTTTCGAATTAGATCTTCTTAATAAAAAACAAGGTTTTTGAATTGATATTTACCAGGATCATTGCATGTTTTAGTTGATTATATCTACAGTACGTATTGATGAACCGTGATTACTATGCACTGAGAAATCATCATAATCCTCAAACTCAAATAATACTATGTAATGATAATAAAATATTATTATTATTAAAAACAAGACTTAAAATCAATATGAAAATCATAGTTGATACATGGAGAGTGGATGACGCGATTAGACTCAAACTAAATGCAGATGACGACAACACTTGAACAACTGCAAACAAATGGTATACGCGGGTGCAACTGTAGTTAATGCAAGGAACGGATATAAAATGTAGGACACCAACAAACAAAATAAACACAAAAAAGAACGAACTACGTGGAACGCCCCTAGATGGCAAATAAGCCTAGAAAATAGATCAAAGAGCTGAGGAAACAAATAAACAGCCAAATCACAAGCCAAGAACCATCAAGTGAGCAGAAAAATAGCGATGGCGGTTGACAAAATAATAGCAAAACATCAAAATGAGAATGACCTAACAGAAATATTATACAGGCTGAAACAAAAATTAGCGGCAACTGCAAAACGGCTGACAAGATACAAAAAAAGCAGGAAGAGAAGAGAAGACAATATCATATTTTGCAGAAACCACAAGCATTTTTCAACCTTGATAGAGATACTCTGAATTTAAAAATAGCACTACGCATTGAATGTGTTTGACGATTAATCGTTATCAAAATGGAAATCGTAATCAAGAAACCGGCTTTTAAAGTCAGTTTCAAAATTAATTTTTAATTTGAAAATGCGGTTAAAAAAAAAGCTTTCAAGTAAGTTTGTACAGTATAACTTTCACAAAAACGTATTAAAATCAGCATCACTGACGGAATTTCAAACTAATCGAGAATCGTTTTTTGCTTTAAATTACGTACATTAAAATTACATGGGATAAACTAGCACAAGTTGATTTCTTTTCAAATCGAACCTCTTGCATTCATTAGGATTTTCATTACAATCTTGAGTAAATATCAACTTGCAATATTCAGGCGGAATGAAAAGAGTTCACCGACCACCAAATAAACGCTTAAGGTACAGTTAAGCACGGCGGAGGTAGTATACTGCTATGAAGATGTTCCTCTGGATATGGCATTGGACACCTACACCGAATAAATGGCATTATGGATCGATTCATGTATAAATGTATCCTCGCAGGTGTGATCCTTCCTTCTGCTGAGTGAGATATGCCACTTTCATGGTCCCTGCAACCAGACAAGGAACCGAACCACAACGCACAACTTGTACCAAATTGGTTCGAATTAAAAAAAAATACTGTCCCCAACTGGCCTCAATGCGATGAAGAATCTCTGGGAAATAGTGAACAGGAGAATCGACAGAGAGGATGTCAACAGAGACAAAGACAAGTTATTTGAAGCTGCAGTAGAGGCCTGGTTAAGTATTTCACCACAAGTAATTAACAACCTTATGGCTTCTATGCCCAAGAGACGCAGCGATGTTATTAAAAATAATGGTTATGCTATAAAATATTAAGTAATAATAAATTAAGCCAATATGTTTTGTCGCGCTGAATATTAAATACTACACACATAAAAATATCTGGGATAAATTCTTATCCTTTCAGGTGGTGTTAAAATATAGATAAGTATTTACCCGAAAAAGTGATAGTTCTAATCAAATTGAATGTATTTGTTTTCTTTTCCCGATTAAGTTACATCTAAAACCTGGAGTTAAAAAAAAGTGAGAGAATTGTTGTCTAATAAAGATAAGTTAAAAACCGATTTAACACCACAAAGACAATAAGTTATCCATTGCTGCATAATTCATAGATCAGGAGATAGAATACATCCAAATGTAAAACATTTTATCTGCTTTAGAGAAACCCAACACCGAAGTCTATCCGAAAAAATTCCCGCGTAAGCATTTTGTTAGAGAAAGGGTAGCGTTCCTGTTCTAACACGAACAACGACTATTCTGTATAGGTACTTCGGTTAACGAAAATGGATGCTGCATTTTATTTACGCATCAAATATAGAAATCAAAAGAAGTGGGTGAAAATAAATAGTGATTTATTTTAGAGAAAATTTTCAGATAGGATTCAAAGTAAACACTGCTTTTACACGGTAATATTTTCAGAATAGTGAGTAATGCTAAAGATTTCTAACGCCATAAATAAGATTCGTATTCATGAAAATATGAATAAACCAGACACATTCATATCACAGGCTGTAGCGGGATACAGATGAATATTTTTTATCAATATATTTCCGCTCTTTTTAGGATATTCTGTATTTGTGACGGTTTTTATAGAAAGTGGTATAGTAACTGGCAGCAGAGTGTCGGAGGCCTCGGTGCAAAAGTCTAAATGCATTCCTGTACTACGATTCCCAAAAGCTGGTTTCGGATATCACGGTGCGGTTCCACCGACCTAGCTTCTGGTGGCTGGTACTGACGTCAGTAGGACGGCGTGAAGGACAAACTAACACTTCTCGGGATAACGGTTATCACCTCAGAAGTAAAGAATTTATTCTTTTCGAGATAAAACTAACAGTTCTAAGAATAACTGTAACTCCTTTCGGGGTAACAGTTACTACATCGAAAGATTAGTAGTTCTCTTTTCCAAGATAATATTAACACTTCTCAGGATAACCCTAATCCTTTTCTGGGTAACAGCCACTACCTCGGAAACTTAAGTATTTCTCCTTTTAGAGATTATACTAACACTTTTAAGTGTAACTGTAACGTAACTCTTTTCGAAGAAACAGTAACTACCTCAGCATTTAAACATTTCTCCTTTTCGAGATAATACCAACACTTTTAAAGATAACTCTAACACTTTTCGGGATTACAGTTACTATATCGAGGCTAAGTATTTTTCCTTTTCGAGATGAGACTAACACTTTACAAGATATAAGCAACTACCCCAGGGACAATGTTGTTATCACTTCTGAATATAGTACCAACACTTTTTATTCTAACTCCATTAATTTTAACACCGGAAGCGGATGGACGCGAGGGAACACCGCAAAAGTGTTAAAAAGGTGTTAGAATTAACTCGATTTTTATGTGTGTACATATAGGTATTTAACATTCAGCGCCTTTTCGTACCTATATCATGTAATAAAGCGAAATAAATTATCAGCTTGTTTGTTTTCCCAAAATTAATGTTTGTTTTTGATTTTTAAGTAGTTTTATTACATTCAAAATTATGTTGTAAGTGCAAGAGATGATATCTTTCTTATTTAGTGCAATACATTTTGTCCAATACTGTATGTGAACTGTTTTATCTACACGATAGCTGTAAACAAAGGCCTTATCTAAGAGCAATCATTCCCACACGTCTACATTTTATTTTCACATAAGATTTGCGCATTTGAAACATTTTCGAATTGATTCATAATATATGTATATTATTCAAGCAGTATACTCGTAGAAATACTATACGGCCATTTTATTTTTAAAAATTAAATGTTTCATAATAAATAAATTTGGACGCTGAAAACAATAACGAATATGTATACTATAGACGCATAACACTAAAAAGAATAGAAAAACTACTTAATCTCTTGCTGTTTATGGTTCTATAACGCGCCCGACTGTGTAAATAACTCCTGTCCAATTCTATATCGTCGACGCAGATCCGCGACAAGCATAACACGCGAAATGAACGTGACCCACTGAACGGTGGGCATTTCAAATACTATTGATCGTCGGCAAGTTTTCCGTCAATCTGCAAGCCGGATACTGAACTCTTGTGTTTTTGCTATACAATTAACTGTACAAAACCTCATTAAACACATTGTGAATACAACATATACATTGTACAGAAAATAATTATAAGATTTTAAATGTGAATTCGACAAAAAAATGGTAGGTTCAACAATTTGAATATCTTAAATCGACAAAATTTTACTTGACGTGCAGAGAGAAAAGGTCTCGTTTGTTGACCTTTTCCTTACATATGTATATTATATGTATATACAGCCTCGAACGTTCTCTTCTTCACCATACCGGTCGTTTTGAGAAATAGGATAAATATAGCCGAGAAGAGGTAAGGGGTATGAAAATTCGCTAAGAAGTGGGGACGCGGATGAGTCTATCAACGGTGTACTCTACAATATTGGTGGGAACGTAGCTCCCTTCACCTCCTCTCCGCTTTAAATATCCTATGACTCAAAACGACCGGTATACAAGTTGAGTGATTTAGTTCGTCCAGAATCGTAATTTCAGCGCGAATTGTGAGCAGAAATTAAATGCCTAAAAACTTATAGTTATGTGACAGAAAAAATTTCTGTGCTCCTATAATACAGTAATGTGCAATGCAAGATGTTTTAGAATAATTGGGGGTATTCGTTAAATCTTTAATCAGTTTATACGTTGTAGGACATTTTCAGAACTAAAAAGAAATTCTTTCTGAATGTTGTGCGAAATGTTTTAAATATTTAACCATGGAATATCGTAGACATTTCTAATGACTAGAACCTAGCAATAGATACATATCTTTATTGAAGCTCACTGAGCAATAGCAACAAAGGAATGTGTGTCATGACATGCCGTAGTCAAAAATTGCTAAATTATTGCAAGAAAATTTACCCTTCACGTCTACCGGACGTACCCATTGTGTATGTATACGAAAAACTACAAACGTGAAGACCGCATTATTATTCAAAAGAATCCTAAAAAATCGACAACAACCTTTTAGAAAAGACCTATCATTAAAGACGCGGCTGTACGAAGAAAAGATTTTTACAGAAAGTGAGGTTAGACCCAGTATGGGCAACCTTTGACATGTTGCGGGCCAAACTTTAGTGTGCAAATATGTTCGCGAGCTCCGTTGGAAGTAGTGTTCATAATTTTTATCGATAGATATCCGGCCTTGAAATAATACATTATTACAATGCAATTTCTTAAAATAAGAAAATGTCATTAAAAAATAGGGACAACATTATAATTAAATTGTGAAATTTGGAATTACTACAAACTACGAAAGTTAAATAGCGCTTGAATTTGGAAAACTAATCCATCAATGTTTGGATGAATTCCACTGATACAAAGACGTAAAGAATTTTTCAAATTATCGTCGTCAGCGTTGTACGATGTTTTGATTTATTAACTTTCATCATTGAAAAGAACTGTTCGCGTTTATAAGTACTGCCAAACGCACAAATCAATCTTTTTACGAATTTTCTAAGCTCCGGAAAATGGTCTTCTTCGAGGTATTTTTTGTAGAAATCATACAATTCCACGTCTACAAATTTAGATTTTACAAGCTCCATCAACTCCATTTGCAAGTGTATTGGAGCATTTTGTACATTATGTGCTTTTTGTTGGAGTAGCAAATAAATTGGAACTGTTTTCCATGTTTTTAAAATCGCTAAATCTGTTCGAAAATTGCTCCGACAGTAACTTGAGTTCTTCAACATATTAAGCATAAGCAGTATTTTCATACGCGCGGTGAAATGGTAACTGCTACCAGACAGCATCTGTGCCTCCCATAAGCGGATTTTGTTCTGAAACGCCTTCAAACGGCTGTACAAATCATTTACTAACTGTCCTTGTTTTTAAAATTTCAAATTTAAATAATTTAAATGGCCTGTAAGGTCGACCAGTCACATATCCATTTTGGGTCACTCATTTCTAAGCTCGTAAAACCGTTTCAGCATTTTTCCTTTGCTTAGCCATCTGACTTCACAATAATATGGTACGTCGTCATATTCGGCTGATATTTCATCCAAAAACGTCTTGAACTGACGATGGCTAAGCCCTCGGGATTAAATAAAATTGATGGTATTTACTACCACATTCATAACTTTCTGGACGCGAATGGACTTAGGATACAAGTTCTGTTGGTGGATAATGCAATGAAGGAGTATCAAATCATCCTTTTGTACATTTAATTTAGTTGCTTTTTATACAAAATTCAGATGGCTCCTTTACGTAAACCGACCATAGAAGATGCACCATCTGTGCATATACCAACTAATTTTGACCATAGCAAACCAAAACTTGTGAATACTTTTTTTAACTTCATTAAAATGTCCTTTCCTGTAATGGTTCCTTTTAGCGGCTGTAAAGCAATCCTTCAGTAACAGTGAACTCTTTATCAACACCTCAAATAAATATAGCCAGTTGAGCTGTGTCAGACAAATCGGTGCTCTCGTCTAACGCTATGGAAAATGATTCAAAACCAGCCATACGGGCAGTCAAAGTTGTTTTTATATCATTAGCCATCATTTCTATACGTCGGGCAACAGTTCGTCTTGACAAACTAATTTTTTTAAATTGATTTTTCTTTTCAGGACACAAAACACTGCAAACTTTTAACATACCCTCCTTGACAAATTCTCCTTCGGCAAATGGTTTTAATGACTTCACCAATTTTGAACTAACTATAAAACTAGCTTTCACAATATTATGAAGTTATGTTCTTCTTTGTTTATGAAATATTTGCTGCTGTTTTCCCAAATTTGCGGCAAGCTTCCGAATTTTGTCTTTTTTTATTTGTCCTATCAGTAAGTGCAGCGTAGGATGCTTAGTTGAGTAATGCCTCTTTATATTGAATTCTTTAATCACTGGAATGGATTCATTACACAGCAAACAAGTAGGCATTGTGCAAGCTAAAAAAAGAATTCTTCAGCCATTTTTTCTTGAAACTGTCGACCCTCTCCATCATTTACACCATCTTCGTTTACTTTTCGTTCGATAAATTTAATAATAAAATATAATTGGTCAGCACTCAAGATGCATACAAAGTCACAAAGCAAATTGCCGGCACTAGCAGGGGTATCGCTTGTCGAAGTTATCACCTCGGTAGCTCAAATAAGTAGAACTATCAAATAGAAACTACTAAATAGAACAACCGGGCCATCCACCTGCTTACATAGGCAAAATGAAGGAATGATCTAGAATCATCTAGTGTAGAATATTTGAGAAGCAATAATCTTTTGTTGCGCCGCATCAAAGACTTTGATGTTTGCCGCCTCACTCTTTGATGATCGCCGCCACTCCGCTTGCTCGATCACTTGATCCCGCAGGAGTAAGAGACAAATCCCATATCACTCGATCTTCCTCATTCCGAGTGACTATGAGTAAGTAATGTATTATTTCATTTAATTGGGTTTTTCAAAATGTCTCGAGGGCCGACTGTTGCCCACATATGGGTTAGACGGTCGTGACTTACATACCTTCAACAGAAGATTTTATAGTCAGCGATCTGCAAAAGAACCAAGATTGACAGTGAAAAATGAAAAAACGGAGTTACAATAGATCAGGCAATAAACACTTAACGATTTAGGACGTATACAATATTAATTTTATTCAATTACTTGAAATTCTACCCGTTTTTGGTAAATTTGGAAGCTTAATCTTAATTTTTTAAGATCGTGTTCAGTGACGAATGGTTGCTAGAAGCGGTAACAGAGCAAACTGTTTCCGTTGGGACAAATCGGTTGCAGCGTTTTCTCAAAACGGTCGGTCTCAAAACCGTGACTTGGTTGTGTATATCAGAATTGGACCTCCTTATTTTGCTACTGGGAAAATGAACCAGGTCCGATATAAAGAAGTAATGGAATCAGTCTTGATACCCATTTCTTGATACTCGTTTCGCTAGGCTCTAAAGGTGATTGCTACACATTTATACAAAACGAAGCACCATGTCAGATGACAAATTCAAAATCTGATTTTCTAAAAAGGATTTGAAGGTCTTACCTTGACCAGGTAATTCTCCAATCCATAACCAGACACAAAACGTTTGGAATACTCTTAAACGGTTTGTTTATTAATCTCGAAATTCAACAGCAAAACCATACCTAGTAAAAAATCGAATATTGGAATAGAATTGAAACGACACATTTCACTTGCGGAAATAGTAAAACACAATACGGTACAATAGCAAAACCATTAAACAAGTTATACACAGGTAGTAATACGATAAGACTTAATAAGTCTACCTACACTACTTATAGACATACATACGGTTTTTATGACTAGTGACAAATAACTTACATACATTAGAAAGATTGTGTGAATAATTAAAAAGGGCTGTTGTTGAGCATGTTATTATATAGTTATTGAATACTTTAATAGTGTAATTTTGCATTTATGTAAACGCATTTGCATTTTTTAAAACAACAAAATACATCCAAAGCAATGACAAATGTTCAAATCGTCGGCCATAACTCAATCAACTGCTAAGTACAATAATTATACATATAAAAAGTTGAATAACTCTGCCATATTACAGATTTCATCAGAGTAATATTTTTTTTTTTTGGCATGAAAACACATTTAGGCGTCATTAATGTCGAACGAAATCTTAATGTGTAAAGTCGATAATCGGATTATATTTAAACAAGTACAATAGACAACAAAGCATCATTTATTACGAAATTTTCGTAATAAATGATCGACATACATCCCTCAATATGAATTAGATGTATTTTTTATTTGTTTACAGGTAGTATACATACCAAAAGATCACCTACATAATGACTGTAAGTCGATCAAAAAAATCTTATTTTATGGATTTTATTCCATTTTTTTATACGATGGCATTGATTAATGTACAAGCGTCAAATAGCAACAATAGTTATAGATATTTGTGAATTTCATAAAAATAATAAAATTTGATATAACAACTCTCGTTTGCTGTTGACCAAAATCTGATGTTTCAAACAATCGTAGCTGGCGATAAATATTATGTTTCAGAAATAGCATTTTTAATAATTATCTGGAATATTAGCCCACATATTTATTGTCATCAGCGTATGAACTTACTTCATTCACATTATCTTCTTTTTATTTATAAGAACGTTAAGAACATAGATAAAAGTAAATTATTTGATAAAAGATAATCGATAGCAGATAAAAATTAATATGTTCGCTAATATATTTTACTAAAACTACTACAAATGCGTCACTAAAAACGAAAAACTAAAATCTAAGGGACTACTGTTACTTGTTAGTAACAAAATTAAAGAAGCAATGTGCAATGTTTGTTAAGTATAAAATTATGCAAACAATAAATTTGAAAATACATTTAAAAAATAAAACAAATATGGTCATGTTATATACTTATGCTACTATTATCAATTACTACAAATAAAAAAAGATCTTATTTCAAATTTAGTAATAACTGATAGTTGGAAGGTCGTACGTACACCACCGTCCATAATTATTTGCCCACCTCTATATTTGCGCATAGCTTAATAATAATGTATTATTCCTTGGTATAAGTGCATCCACAATAGCAATATCATTACGGAAATGCGATAATTCACATATACATCTGACCCAAACTACAACCAAATATTTTAATCTCATAATCGGAATGATATCAAAGTAATGAATCATTTCTCGGAATTGTGCATGCTCTGTCGCAGCAGCGAATACAAATAATAAAATATGGAAACCTTATCAATATTATTGTACCTCTAAATATTAGTTTAGTTTTACCGCTAAGATCGTTAACCTCGAAGTGTGTATTAAAGGGTATAAAAGGCTTAAACTTGAAATTATGCCGAAAACGAAAGAATTATTGACAGGAACCCATGCTCTGATATTTAGTTGCCACAAAACCAGTAAAAGTAATCGCGAGATTGCGAAACTACTTAAACTATCGCGGAAAACAGTAGACTACAATATTAAAAATTTAAAAGTACTGGCAGTATTTTAAACAAAATACGGTCAGAACGTCCTAAAATTACAACCCCGACAGAAGATCGTAACATTGTTTTAATCAGTAG